>JBBPNO010000307.1:0-30163 GCA_038090915.1 Boletus eberwhitei
ATGCTCAGAACTTGGCTCGCACTGTAAGCCGACAACTCCTTAAAGTATCTCCATCCGACTCATGTGATCTTTCTCAGCTGATGGAGTTGCCCGCAAACATCTTGACACCCACGGTAAGTATAGGCATGGCTATCCGGAGCCCGTTGTAATATTTTGCTCAGGCCTTCACCGAACGGGCTCAACAAGCGTTTGAGGGCCTCGCAAATGTGGAGGTCATCGCCCATGACGAAGGTATGAATTATGCACATTAATTGATGCAAATTTGAATTTTCGCTAGCTTGGGCTGCTGAAAAGGGAATGGTATGTTTCACCAGCCGGGGTCTCAATGGATGACGTTGTTCATGCCGTGTGTAGCGAACGTTCCTTTCCGTGACAAAGGGTACCAATGAACCTGCCAAGTTCCTTGAAATGTACTCGTTCCTCCGTTGACTCATAGATACTCTCTGACCTTTTATAGACACTACAACGGGGCTCCTAATGCCAATGACAAGCCGCTCGCCCTCGTTGGCAAAGGTATCACATTCGATTCTGGAGGAATCAGCCTCAAGCCTGGTCCAGTACGTCGTTATATCCATTTCGTGACCAAGCCTGACGCATCGTCACTCAGGGCATGAAAGATATGCGGGCCGACATGGGTAAGATCTCCAAGAAATGCTGACAGCGAAACCTAAAATTACACAATAGGCGGTGCCGCTGCCATCCTTGCATCCACGTTGGCGATCGCTCAACTCAAGCTGCCGTACGTTTTTCTGGTGCAAGTTATTCTATCGGGCTTGGTTAAATGTGTGTGTTTTTGCTAGGATCAACGTGGTTGCGCTTGCCCCTCTTTGCGAAAACTTGCCAGGTCCGAGTGCGAATAAGCCAGGCGATATGTTAGTGGTGTTTCGTTTGGACAAGTATCATCGATTGATTTGCTGTATGCCGTGTTTTAGAGTCTACGCAATGAACGGTAAAACCGTCGAGATCGATAACACTGATGCCGAAGGCAGGTTGATCCTCGCGGGTGAGACTCGTTAATGATCGATTAGTTCGGTGACACCTCATCCATTCATCTAAGATGCACTTTACTATGCATCAACGCAGTTCAACCCACATACTGTCATCGATGTCGCAACGTTGACTGGGTAGGTTCATGTTTTGTCTTTGAACTGAATGAAAAGACAAAGCCATATCACAGAGCAATGCAGGTTGCAGTTGGCGAGCTTTACACCGGTGTATTCTCCGTGCGTAACTGCATTGATAACGTGTCCTAGGTGGTGTGATTAACGACTATTTGGTGTCACCAGACATCAGATGAACTTTGGCAAAAACTCCATGCTGCTGGTGAATCAGAGTATGATCGCGTCTGGCGTATGCCCCTAGATGAGGACTACGGCCCACAGATTTATTCCTCTAACGCCGACCTTTGCAACGTGCGTCGTCATTATGCATACCATCCTCGGTTGTCTCGTCCAGCTAACAAGTTTTTTCAAGAGGGGTGGCAAGGCTGGCGGATCATGCACGGCTGCGCTCTTCCTCAAAGCGTTCGTTGATGGAATCGAGCCGAAAGAAGGTGAAGACCAGCCTGCCGTGCAATGGGCACATCTCGATATCGCAGGCGCGATGGAGGTAGGTGGCTCGTCGATTTCGACGTTTATTTTTAGGCCAGAGTGCTCACATGTGAACGCATGGATAGTACACCCGACCTCTCCCATATCAAGAAAAGGGCATGACGGGTCGTCCTGTTCGGTAAGCCTTTTTGTTTTCCTTGTTCATCTCATTTACAGGGATGTGTATGAGGGATATACTGATGTTGTTGCTCACTTCTAGGGCGCTGATCGAGTATGCGAGGCGTTTGTCGGGGCAAGCGTGAAGACAGCAATTAGATAACGATCTATGGATGTCGATTCGATTGACAATGTGATCTGATATCGGACAGCCGGTCACCAGTTGGGTGACTATGATACGGCCGCTGGCCAGGGGCGCAGTGTATTAACCAACGAGGGACACGGTCTCGGGTTTCGATCCGACATCGTGGTCGGGACTAATACGCTACGACAGATATCGAAAATAGGTTCACGAGTCAGCTGGGAATGCCGCAAGAATAGCCAGCCTGGACCATGAGAGCATGCCCAGGCTCCGTTATCAATGGCGTGCCGTCGGGGATTATGCATATGCAATACGTACCCATGGCGGGGATAGAGATGTGAGGTGTCTGAGGGAAACAACGGGTGCGGGGCAGGTGTGCTAATGCTCTGAGCTTAATGTTCTGATTTGCTATGGAGATCGCCTGGTACGACAATTTCGTCCCGGCTCAACTAGCTCACTGGCCGACTTGCTATGCACGACTTCGTGCCGGCTTGACTGTTGTGCATCGTCGCGCCGTTTCGTTTCGCTATGGGTTCTGGTGGAGTGGGGTCTGGTTCTGGGGACGTATCTGGTACATCATCTTTGGCCGTTGAGATGTGCTGATTGTTTCCTTCAGCTCTTTTCGTCGATCACATCCGCACCGTCAATGACCACTTCAAAGCTATCATCTACATTTTTTCTATGATGGGCCCTGGCCTGAAAAGTTTGTCCAAACACGAGCCCAGTCGAGCCAGGCCTGCAAACATCACTAGTGTCCAAGGTCGATTTGGATAAGATGGTATCAGCAGGAAACAGGTGACTCTTCACTGTACCCTATTCTACATAATGGTCCAAACTATACGGGCCTCAGAGTTCACAATTAGGAAATGGCTGAACGAGTCCATGATCGCAGATCCTGACCCCTCAGCCAGCGAGTAGGTATGCAAAGTACTATTCAAAACGCTTAATGTCCACTCATTTACAACCTTTGAATGCAACCATCGGTCATATCACATGAACAGAGAACGAGAATGCTCGAGAAGAACGGGCTTGAGCGGCGCCCGATACTTAATTTTGCATTCTATCAGCAGCAAGACGCCTCTCATGACGATCCGCCTGCAAGCCAGGTCCACACCGGGTTCTACTCGCCCCCGAGCGATTCGCATAAAGGTGCAGGAGTGACTCTTCCTCGGTAAAAGACAACCCATGCCGGGACTACCGGCGCGGGACGATCTATCGAATTGAAAATCTACCACACCGACCGCATGAGAGTGTTTCAGATCGAGTTCAGCTTGGGAATTGCGCATAAATTGGCCTTCAATCGTCAGGCTGGGGTCCACCGGCCGAAGTACGTAGTGATGATCTAAAGGGATAACTTGCACTCGTATGACAAGTAGCTTGAGCTGGACGCCACGTTTTTGGATGGCGTAATCGTGGAAACAGTAAGGCCTGCCAGTATTAACGTCTGTTTGGTAGGATGCTGGTGAGGAAGGTAAGGCCAGGGAATGTCAGGAACATGGCCCGGCCCAAGCAAAGAAGCTTGGATCACCGGAGCGCTGTGCAATGGTTTCGAGTAGTCTCTGGAAAGCCGTTTCTCCCTCGCCATATGCGATTGGCATCATAATGTAAAGATTCCAAGAAGGGAATAAGCGATATCTTCGACACGAGTGGTTTTTCGTTTCGATGCCTACCTCATCTTCGTCGCCACCATGAGATGTGGTGACCCAGAATTGAAATTTCGAATGTTGGTGGAAGAAATGTGGGTGACTTCACTGATGGAGTCAAGCATAATGTCGCTGAGTTTGTCGTTTGGAACTGGAAAGTCGTGGTCTCCTTGCACATCCTTCGGACAGACCGGACGCCAGTTCTTGCCATACATTCTGAGTCTTTCTGGCGCTAGAAGCTCCTGTAACGTCCAACCCCTCGTAAACCAGGGTTCCCGAGGGAAGTCCTCGATAGAGGAAGACTTGGCCAGATACACGACGCACACGAATGCATCCCTATACCACCGATACATCGACCGGATCGCCTCCTCGAGTTCAGAACTGCTCTCCTTGTTGATACAACACGTATCTGAACACACGTACTCGCAGCCATATTCTGCCGCCTTTTCGCAAAATCGCTGGAGTTTCTCATATCCATATCCCAAGCCCTCCGGAGTAGGTCGTCGGCCATGCACCTTGCTTGACATGTCCCTGAACTCTGGCTCTCCTTCACCCCAACGATGTGAGAATATAGCATATTTGAGGAGCCGCTTGATGTCGTCCTAGTGACTCACGACCTCGATCAGGATTCCGAGCGCGTCAATGTGAAACACATCAAATGACCTTGCAGTTTTTCCTCAACTGTATATCACCTGCGCACTCCGTCGTATGCCTCGTCTTCTTCAAGTCGATGGTTATAGTGTCGACGAGAGGCCGAAACTTCTCCCAGAGCTCCCCTCGGCTGTAGAGTTTCATATCGCTGATACGGACGAAGTATAGCGGCAAATCATTGTAGACACATTCGTCATAATATTCGAGGTGAGGTTTGCGCAGTAATGATCTGCGGCAGGGTGCAGTCCTGGCAGTGATGGTGTGATAAACACCCATTTGGAGCTTAGCTTGATCGCCTAGAATATGTACCCCGCCGTTTTTCCCAGACAAGTGGGATTTCTACGTGGATTTCACTTGCGCCATACTTGCAGCGAACGACTTTTGTCAGAAAGTTACGCGGTGGGTTGCGAGTTGAGGCGGATCGTCTCGTTGCAGCTCTGCCGCGGAAGGCTCAGTTTCAGCTGTTTGTCTAAACAGTACACATAACATTTATACGTCACCAGCAACGCACTTGGCTCAGTAGGCATGATAGATCGTCGCAGAGGGATTATATGAGACGGATCACCTACATTGGATGCCATGCTGGTCAACACAGCAACTCAGCTACCTGCTGCCCCTGATTGTCGGCGTGACCGATTTTACCACACTCAAAGATCTGCCCATCCCGCGTCCAACCCTTCCCAAACATCCCACTTCCGGCCACCAAGCCACTTTTCGATGCGCTGCCGATCGCGCCGCTCTTGTTCTTCCGCATCCACATCAACGTCCTCGAGTACTCCTTCCCCAGCATCCCCGCCCTCCCCGTCCCTCCGTCCGAACGCCAACACAGCCCATCCAATCACGATCATCCCCGGTGGTCGCTGCTCCACTACACTCGCCAGCGCACTCTCTACATCCTCGAGCGTCGACACGAGTACCCTCTGATCTGGCATCGAGCCGCGCTCAATGATCGCGATCGGGATACACGGAGGGTAACCAGGGCCATCCCGCCGCCCCCCGTGTTCGGTCGCCACTAGCGCACGTACGACCTCGCTGAGCCGTGCGATGCCCATGAGGACGAGTACAGTGCGTGCGCGGTCGTATCCTGGGAGAGAGACCGCCTTGCCTTGGCGCCCGACGCCGGTGCAGACGATAAAGGACTCGGCAACGCCGCGGTGCGTTACTGGGATTCCGGCGCATGCGGGTGCAGCGAGCGCGGAGGAGAGCCCTGGAAGAACGAGTGGGGCGTAGCCGTGTGCACGGAAGTAGGCAAGCTCCTCGCCGGCGCGGCCATACACTATCGGATCGCCTTGTTTCAGCTGGATTGTACGTATATAGTTACGTCGAGTAAGCGGGTTGCGATTGAGAAAACGGGTATGTTAGCACTGGAAACCGAGAGAATGTCGCAGTGAACAAAACACGAACCCTGACGACGGTTAGGCCACGGTTGGCTGCCTCTATGGCTGCTTCCATCATTTCCGTCTGTGCACCATCCGCGTTCCCGGGGAACTTGCGCGCAATACGCACCTCAACGTGCGACGGAATGAGCTCGAGGACAGGCGCTGGAACAAGTTTATCGGAGAGTACGATATCAGCATGTTTCGTCAGTGCATTGTGCGTCGCGAGTGTGAGAAGAGCAGGGTGACCCGGTCCAGATCCAACGAGGAAAATGCGACCTTTGGTCTGTTTGGGAAGGTGTCGAGTAAGGTCCAGCCCGTGCTGTGATTTCTTTTCGTTGGTCGAGAGGGAGGGGATAATTCCTTCGTGGGCAACCTCTCCGTCCAGAATCTCTTTCATCTCCTGTTCAGTCAAAACCGCAAGCCGCGAGACGGGCCAATACTCGCTAACTTGCACAACCCATCTCATCTGTCGTCTGGCAGCCTCGATATTGCTTTCCTCCGAGCTGGCGCTACCTGGCGCCTTAACGGGGACCGGATGGTTTGGAGTCGCCGCGGCGCTGTCCTCGCCTTCTACGTCACCCGCTTGGGCTTCATTCTCCTTGGCTAATTTCCTTGTCATCTTTCGGAGCTGTCCGACCTTGGTCACGGCGGCTCCAACGTCCTTGGGTAATCCAGCAACAATTTCCCTACGCACTCGCCCCGCAAGCCTACATCCTTCCCCATTCGTAGTCACTCCGATCTGTAAGGGGCTCTTGGACGACGAAACGGGGTCTACGAAGCGATGAGTTGCTGCAAAGGAAAAGTCACAGAGTTCTGACATGTCAGCGACGTTGATGGGAATACGGTGAGCGCGGCATAACTTCGCGAGATGGGTTGCACGAAGGCGAGCGATGGAGGGAAACTGCGAGGTTGAGGTGGTGTCGGTGACACATACCAGAGATATGGGGGTATCTGCAAGATAGTGATCCAAGGCTGCCATTTCCCGACTTATTTGTGGGGTGTCGATATCCTGAGAACTTGCGGGGGACTCGGGAACGGGAAGATTATCCCAGTCAATCACCTCGAGCTGGCCGTGCTCTACTCTCCACCTGAGCTCCTCGCAGACTGCCCCACGACCGCCGTTCACAAGGACTTTGACGACGGCATCTGCTTCAAGAGAGGCATAGGCTCTGCTCGTTGCTAGCGCACCGCCCCCGACAATGAGAACGGACTTGGTGTGCATCCTGAACGAGAGAAGGAGAGAAGCCCCGCCTGTAGGTAGTGGAAATGGGTCCATGTCGGTTGTCGTTGTCGAAGCGTCTGGTCAAAAAACCCATTTTTTCCTACTTCCCATCGATTCCGCAAACGTCCTGAGCGTAAGTTACCCATGAGCAATGAGTAAGATTACGTAAGCTGGGGATGACCGGATAGGCTGACGAGGAATATTAACACCCAGTGGCTTGGAGCTGCACCGAGTCCATGCAGCTCGTCGATAACGCTACCGTGGGCGATTTCCAGTGTCTGCAAAATGCGATATTAACACGATATCGTTGCAGTTTCTTAAACAACTGACTGCGTTGTTTGAGTCAACAAAAGACAAAGGGACGATATGGCTGACACACAAACGATGTGCGATGATTTACTTTTCATCTATCCTCTCTTTCCAAATGCTTATCGTTGCGTACATAGTGACTCATGACGGCGAAGATGCCACGATTGGCAACGCGAACCCAGATAGCGAGAAAGAGTACCCATGTCTAATCCGTGTTACGGACGGCAAAAACACCAACTTCTCTACGCATGTGAGTCCCACCGGATCCTCATCATGCTCCAACTCAACCTGATCTCCACCACCGTCGATTCCTTATCGTCTCTTTCCACCCCCGGGATCTGTCATAATACAATCACAATCACGCGACATGATCACTCCAGGTCTCCCCCTCCGATCTCCAAAAATTCCACACCGCCTATGGTACCCTCCTCAAAGCGTCGTTCACGACGCTCCGCAAGCGGGACAAAAAACGCGAAAAACAACGTGCGGAACAGCTAGCAAAAAGAAAGCAGCGCATGGCGGAACCTGTCGTCGTCGATGGGCCCAAGCGCGGGAACGGGCGGCGGAAGCGGCAAAGAAAGGTGAAGGCGGCGATAAGGCAGGAGCAGGCAAAGGAGCGGGCGACGAAACGCGAGGAGGAGAGAGCGAAGACGCAGATATCGGTGTCGTGATCAGAGCTCGGGCATGGGAACACTTTCATCCTGCGGGTGGGCCTTGCTAGCGTAAGATCACGACGATGTACATATGATTCACCGTGATTCACAATGGATATTCTGCCGACATAAGAATACTGCAAACCTTGGGTATGAAGGGTCTCTAAAAAGGATGCTTTCCCCTGCATCATACAGCTCGCCAGGACTCCCCTGGACTCCCTCTGCCGAAGACTTTCCAAAAGGAGCTCTTGTTTACGAGGAGATGGACTTTGTAGGAGCTTTTGACCACAAGATGTGTCTGAGAATGAATGGCAAGGACTAGACTCCCATCTGCCCCAGGGTGTCTGGGTTCAAAGACTTCCCCTTGGGAATGCCGCAACCAGCCCAGATCAGCGATACCCATTGGCGTCTCCGATCCAACCATCTTCCTATAAACGAAGTATCAACATACTTAGATGCCATCAACAACGTCACTGGGATCGACGTAGAGTCTGTTCGAGATGGTTGATAGTGGGTCTCCAACGAGAAAATACACACCGGTATCCCGGGCCCGTTCCACGGGGCTTGCTGCAGTAGACCTCGCTTGACAAGGTCGCCGATGCGAATGAGCTGCAGAGCTGTGCTATGGGAGTCATTGGACATGTTTACAACCGTCTTAGAAGAAATGGTGAAACAGATTAGCAACCACTGTCTGACAGAAACCTGATGAACGCGCGCGTGTGACAGGCATATGTGACCAATCACATGACCTGTGACAGTTCGCGTGCTTTGCCAATTATCATCTGCGTCTTGTCATCTCTCAAACAACAACGACGACGACATTCTCGCGCCCGTCATGCCCCAACGATCTTCTCATACACGCGCTTCTGACGCGCAACCTACATCTGCAGGCTCGAGCTCAGTTCCCTCAGATGCCTCCACCGGCAAGCGGAAGCGTGGCCAGTCGGTCAGAGAGGCCGAGACGGATGCCGAGACAGAGACCGTGATCCAGTCAACGTCAAGGTCCAAACCTCCATCATCGTCCTCGCGTACGCGTGCCAAGCCTGCTCCCACTGCGTCAACATCAAGGGGACGCGCGAGTGTTGGCCCAGAGCGGCCGAGAGGGAGCAGGGCCCCTACGAAGACAAGAGGCGCAGGAAGGCTGAAGGAGGTCCCTGAGATAGAAGAGAGCTCAGATGTGGATGCGGAAGGAGAGAATGAAGAGCAGGAACTGGACGACCATGTAGGCGAACGTAGACCCGAGGGAGCTCCTGCTCGGAAGAAATCACGCAAGTCTGTCGAGGATGACGCAGAGCACCAGGTGGAAGAGGAGCCGGTACGACAGCCTTCAAGGAGGGGTAGATCTCGTCAGGTGGTCAATGAGGAGGAAGAAATAGGCGCCCCGCCTGCCTCCAAGACTCGACGCTCCTCAGCCAAGCCCCCATCTTCGAGAACGACAAGGGCCACCCGCTCATCTCGCAGACCTTTAAGGGTCGAGAGCGATGTCGAGGAAGAGGGAGAACAAGAAAAGGAGGATAAAGAAGACGCGATCCCTATATCTGACGACGAAGATGCCCTCCCAGTTCAGAGAGGCGGAAGTCGCAAACCAGCCTCTGGTAAACCCGCGTCCAAGCAGTCGCAGTCGACCCGCAATCACTCTTCCAAGCCCTCCAAGAACGCCAAAACATCGGAACAAGTGGAAGAAGAAGACACTGTTTCTACGCCACGGCCGCCCAAGTCTGCCCCTGTTGCGCCCCGTAAAGACCCCACGTCCGAACATCAAGCTACAGGAGACGAGGAAGAGGATGGCCTAGATGGCTTTGATCAGGAATACAAAGGTTCTCCAATCCGTCCAAAACGACAAGATGCCAACAAGAGCAGCTCACTAAGTCAGACGTCCCGGACTCCAAAACGTGCACCATCGGTGGAGGAAGAAGAAGAGAAATCACTCTTGGAACCCAGAGTTCGGCCGCAGACGCAATCACAACCGCCTCCGGTAGAGGAGGTCAAGGGGCCAAAAACTCGATTGGTCATTCACAAAATGGTATTGGTCGACTTTAAGAGCTACGCGGGAAGCCAGGAGATCGGACCCTTTCACAAAGTGCGTGTTAGCGCATTCGAATTGGGGCGTTTGCACTGATCATGTCCGTGGTCAGTCTTTCTCGTCAATAGTTGGTCCAAACGGCTCAGGCAAATCGAACACGATTGATGCGCTGTTGTTTGTGTTTGGATACCGTGCATCAAAAATGCGTCAGGGCAAACTCTCAGAATTAATCCATAACTCGGCTCGGTACCCCGATCTCGACGAGTGCAGTGTCGAAGTGCACTTCCGAGAAATCATCGATTTGGTACGAACTGTTCTTCAGAATTCGTTCAGTATTTCCTCAACCGCGCCCGATAGCCTGGTCCCGACGCATACAACGTGGTACCAAACTCCCAATTGGTTGTGGCGCGGATAGCATACAAGAATAACTCAAGTAAATATACGATCAATGGACGCGCCAGCAACTTCACGGAGGTGCAGACGCTTCTCAAAGGGCGGGGAATTGATCTCGACCATAAACGGTTCCTCATCCTACAGGTAATCCCGCCAGCGATCATTTTTTGCAGTCTCCTGTTCGCAGCTTACGTATCAATATACCAGGGGGAAGTCGAGTCGATTGCGCAGATGAAGCCTAAAGCTCAGAACGAGCACGAAGATGGGCTGCTTGAGTACCTCGAAGACATCATTGGTACTTCCTCGTACAAGACACCGATTGAAGAGGCACTCGCGCAGGTGGAGACACTTACCGACGAACGCAGCGAGAAGCTGAACCGGCTCCGCATCGTTGAGCGGGAAAAGAACGCGCTGGAGGCACAGAGGAAGGAGGCGCTAGACTACTTGAGGTTGTTCAACGACCACGTGAAAGCACAGAGTAGGCTTTGGCAATGGTACCTCTGGAAGTGTCTGGAGAATGAGAGCAGATATAATGCGCAGATTGTGAGTAGTTTTTTATGTTTGTTCTGCGTCACCTGCAGCTGGCTGAGGATGCTCGTGTATAGACGAAATACCAGAAAGAATTGGACGCTGAGAGGGAGAGGAATCAGGACGATATTAACCATTTAGAGATGTTGGGGAAGCACTTTGAGGAACGTGAGAAGGCATACGAGGTTCGCCGCTTGTCATTTGTTTCAGGTCCTATGCCAACATCACCCATCTTGTCTTTCTCACTCGATTAGGAAGTAAAAGCTGCAGCTGAGGAGGCCGTCAAAGATCAAACTGCGCGCGGGAAGCAAGCTGTCGGACTTGAAGAACGGCGTAAGCATGCCAACACCAAGGCGAAGAAGCTAAAGAAGACGCTCCAGGAGGTACGATCTTTTATCACTGTTTGTGTATAATCCTCTCAGACGTTGTCTGATTCCCCCCTTAGGACGAACAAGCGAAAGCCGCGGCCCAGCGCATGATCGAAGAGAGCACTGCCAAGATCGACCGTAAACATGCGGAAATTGAGGAGCACGAGGTAAACCTGAAGAAGGAAGAGGACGTTCTCGAAAGTATTCGAGATAGTTTGAAAGGTGCATTATACATGCGTCTCGTCTCTGTGACCTGACTGACGATCTCCACTTGTAACAGACAAGACGCAGGTGTTCCACGATCAGATCGAGGCCAAGCAGAAGGAGCTCCAGCCGTGGACCACCAAGATCAATACGAAGCAGGCAGGGATCGGCGTAGCGACAAGCGAGAGGGACACATTAGCGAGGAAGGCTTCTGGGCTCAAGGACGCGGTCAAGAATGCCCAGGACGACCTTGAGCAGCAGCAGGTAGCGCAACAGGCCAAGGTCAGATACACGTTCAGCTCATAGATTCGGCTCACGTTTGACGCGGTACTTTGCTGCTGTAGCTCGATGAATTAAATGGTTTGAAGGCGAAGAAGGCGACCCTGCAGAAGGACCTGCAGGCTCACACGAAGAACTTCCATGTAAGCACTCTTTGCGCGAAGGTCACTCGTTACTCACGATCGTCCGCGTTTGTAGGATACCCAGGCTCGTGTACAAGAGTTGCGGGGCAAGGCGTCATCTCTTCGACAGAGAACAGAGGAGGCGAAGGCGTCTCAAGCTGCCAGCACGTCGCAAAACAAGGTCCTGGATCACCTCACTCGTCTCAAACAAACTGGGCGTATCGACGGTTTCCATGTCCGTGTTCCTCCTTATCTCCCTCTTTGAATACAAATCGCATATACTTCCTGTAGGGCCGTCTAGGCAGTCTCGGAACCATCCCCGACAAATATGACGTTGCCATCTCCACTGCCTGCGGTGCACTCCACAACATGGTTGTCGACACCGTCGCCCAAGGACAAGCCTGTATCAACTTCCTCCGCACGCAAAACGTCGGCCGTGCCTCCTTCATGGTCCTCGAGAAGCTTTCCACCGACCGCATCAACCAACGAATTCAGACGCCGGAAAACGTCCCGCGCTTGTACGACCTCATCAAGCCCAAAGATCACAAATTCCTACCTGCATTTTATAAAGCCATTGGGAACACGCTCGTCGCGGACGACCTCGAGCAGGCGAACCGGATCGCGTTTGGTAGTTCAACGCGGTGGCGTGTGGTTACGCTCGCTGGCCAGTTGATCGATTCGTCTGGCACGATGTCTGGAGGTGGGAACCACGTCGCTCGTGGGGGGATGAGCTCCAAGCTGGCAGCGGATGCAGTGAGACCGGAGGTATTGAGGCAGTATGAACAGGAGAGCGAAGATGCGGCGAGGAAATTAGAAGAAGCGACGAGAGCAGTCAGGGAATTGGAGGGCGAGGGTGAGCGATTGGCGCTGGCGGGACCCCAGTTGGAGATGGACATGGAGAAGCTGACGATGGCGGTGAATAATGGTCGGAAGCGACTCGAGGAGGCGGAGAAGCGGGTGCGTGACCTCAAGTGCGTATCATCATTCTTTTCATGTTTTTCATGTTCTCGCTGTCTTGATGGGGGTGGGGTGCTAATCAGTTTGGTCTATTAGGGCACAGAGCAAGCCCGACGCACGGGACATTGCTCGAATCAAGGTTCTGGAGGGGGAGATTGCAACCATGACAGCGGAGCTAGAAGACCTCGAAGCGAAGTCGGGCAAGATCGAGGACGCGATCAAGGAACTCGACAAGAAGATTCTCGAGATTGGTGGTTCGCGACTGCTTAAACAACGTTCGACGGTCGACGGTATTAAGTTGCACATCAACCTTGCCAACGACGAGATCACGAAAGCGGAGGTGGCAAAGGCAAAGGCGGAAAAGGACGTGGTCAAACACGCATCTGCGATCGCTGGGAACGCCACTGCCGTGGCGGAGGCGGACGAGGAGATCAATCAATTGCAGAAACAGCTCGACGAGGTGAACGAGTATTTGGAGGAGCTCAAGGAGAAGGTGGAGGCTGCGCAGACGGCGGCGGAGAATTCAAAGGATGATTTGGACACACTCAAGACGCAGCTGGATGCGAAGAACGAAGAGATACAAGAGTTTAGGAAGAAGGAGGTGCGTAGGGCGGACGCCGACCGTGAGCGCAGTTGACTGGCTGACTTTTTGACGCGCTGGCGTTAGATGGAGTTGACGCAAAAATTGAACGATATCAAGAAGGAGGCAGCAGCGAACGAGGACGCGTTGCAACATTGGCAAACGGAGCATGACAAGCTGAGGCTGGAAGAGATCGAGTGAGTGACAAACCATTGTGCATGACTCTCGCTGATGTATGAATGTAGCGATGACGATGACGATGAAGAAGATGCGGAGTCGGCGCCGGCGCCGGCGGATGGAGAGCCTTCAGAACCACAGGTCAAACAAGAACCAGGAGAACCCGAGGCGCCGCCACCCAACAAACCGTCAAAGTCACATCACTCCTCGAACGAGTTGCACATGTACAGCGTCGACGAGCTTGCTCAATTCCGAAAGCGCAATCTAGTAGCCGATTCCGAGCTTCTCGATGGTAAGCTCTCGATCATCTCCGCAACATTTCGACGTTGACCCCCACGTGATAGAAAAACTGAAGAGCGCCAAGCCTGATCTGTCTGTGCTCAAAGACTACAGGAAGCGCGAGGAAGAATTCCTTCGTCGTGCCAAGGACCTCGATCAGATTACCGATGCGCGCGACGCACAGAAACAGACATATGACAACCTCAGAAAACAGCGTCTGGACGAGTTCATGGCGGGCTTCAGTTTGATTTCTTTGAAACTGAAGGAGATGTATCAGGTTCGTGTTCCGATTCCGCTCTCGAGAGGAAGTGTGTTTGTAACTCTCCGTTTTGCCGCGGGGATAGATGATCACTCTGGGAGGGAATGCAGAGCTGGAGCTGGTCGACAGCATGGATCCGTTCTCGGAGGGTATCATCTTCAGCGTGATGCCACCCAAGAAGAGCTGGAAAAACATCTCGAATCTGTCCGGTGGCGAAAAGGTGCGTTGTGTCCTCGTCCGGTGCTACGAGAGGATAACGTGGATTGTGACGTTTAGACACTGAGTTCTCTAGCCCTCGTGTTTGCGCTTCACGTCTTCAAGGTAAGATCCACAGTCATGCAGGCTTTCGAGATTTCACTCTGATTGATTCGATCGCCCTTTCCTGTACAGCCTACACCTCTTTACTTTATGGACGAAATCGACGCTGCGCTCGATTTTCGGAACGTATCCATCGTTGCCAATTACATCAAAGATCGGACCAAGAATGCACAGTTCATCATCATCTCGTTGAGGTACGTTGGTTGTTCCTCGCTCTGTGCGTCCTTTGCCGCATCTGAGCACGGTATAACAGAAACGACATGTTTGAGCTGAGCCATCGACTGATCGGGATTTACAAAACTGCGAATGCGACCCAAAGTACGCTCCCAACACATTCTTTTTGCCCTCTGCGTGTATACTAATTCCACATGCCAGGTGTCGCGATCGATAATCACGTTCTCGTCCCGACCAAGATTGTGACGTCCGTAACAACCTCTGCCACATGACACGCGCCAGCTCTTGTAGAGTGGGACAGTTCTATACTCTGTTGCTCTGTTGTACGCGTGTGCATTCGATGTCTCTTCCCGTTTCTCCCCTTTTTGCTGTCTGTATTGCTAGATTTGTATGGTGTGATATCGCTGTAATGATACTTGATTCTATTTCTTTTCTGACTGAGCAATTCATATGCAGCCACCAGATGATAGAGCAAGGCCTGACGACACTATTCCTAACCTGCCTTGCTCGTGACGTGCCTCTGCAATAAATCCCTGAGCGTACGTGTTTGACCTTGCAAGGTGAACGTATGTGTCATCGCTATTGTCCCCGCCAGCCACGGAGGATGTCCGGTACGATCGTCATCCGAGGGCAACACCAGTCCAGGTTCGGCCCTGAACCAGGGATGATTAAGGGCTGCTGAGGGGTGGAGTCGGCGAGAGGGTTCGTAAACAAGGAAACGGTGGATGAGGTCGAGCGGAGAGGGGACTGGGTCGAGAACAGGCGTGTGGGAGCGCGTGTCGAGAGAAATGCTCGAGGTCGACGGAGGCAAGTTTGGGAGGAGCAATGAGAGGTCCACTGCGTCGACGTCGACAAAGGATACTTTGCTTGCATCCGGGAGGGTCAGGAAAGTCTGCGCCAGATCAACGACGAAGATTCGATCAAAACCCCCGGAAACGAAGCGAAACGAAACGATGCAGGGGAATCGAGTCACGTACATGCATGATCGAGAGTAACGTGTTGAGCATACGACGGGGAGACGCGACGTAAGGACGTACCGGCCAGGTATCTTCGTTCGGCGTACCACGCACCCTAAAGATACTCCATGCGAGCCCGATTTCGCCACGCGTCCCATCGAAGAGACTCGTTCGTGTCCAACGACCGGTCGGTATGCCTGAACGTTGGCGTGTTCCCCGCGGTATGACGAATGGCGTCGGGGGTGGGGTGGGTGCACGCGGCTCAGCGCCCGACTCGGGCCCAGATTCGGAATCGGACGTGTGTTCGGGTCTTGGAAAGGAGATCTCCTGGTCGTCCTCGTCTTCGTCGGTTTGTAAACGGAGAGAGGTGAAGAACTCGGAAAAGGTGACACCGAGACTCCATGCATCGATCGCAAAGGCATTGTACGTCCGCGGCCCGAAAAGTAGCTCTGGGGCACGATAAGGGCTATGTGTATAGGCATAGGAGAAGGAGCGTGCATCAGTTTCCACAAGGAATTGTAGAGGACGTCACTTACCCCGTCGACACCTCAAAGTACATTCGCGTCGCAGACTCGGGCCACAGATCTCTCGCTTTCGCAGCGCCATCTTCGCCTTCTCGAAAAGCGATCCCAAAGTCGATGAGTTGTGCACACCCCGAAGCAGTCAAGAGGACGTTGCCTGGTTTGATATCCCGGTGTGCGATTTGGACGTGTTCGCTGTGGAGGTAGCTCACCCCACAGAGGATCTGAAAGAGGATCGACTTGGCAAGGATGACGAACTGGATCTCGCGTGGGGTGGGTGAGGGCGAGGTGGTGTTTCCAAACGAGATGATGGGATGCGGCGAGTAACTGGAAGATTGGAGGAGCTCGTCGAGAGAGTAGGGGATGTATGGCATCCAAAAGCTCAGATTTTGGGATCTTTGGGATAGTAGTTGCTTGATCAGCGGGATGATCTAGGACGCATGAGTGAGGATATAGAATGCGCGTGGCATTTGAGGACGAGGTAACGTACGTTTGGATGCGAGAGGGAGGTAAGCAGACGGACTTCCTTGATGATATCGTGAGGTTCTTTGGCATGCGTCGTGGTGGACGTCTTGATCGCGATGAACCGAGGGCCATCTAGCAACTCGGATTCGATGCGGGTCACGATGGATGTAGGACCTTCGGATATTATTTCCTGGAAGTAACGAGGGTCAGCACTTGAACCCGGATCGTTCACATGTCCACCCACTGCATCATCTGAATCGTCGTGGTCGTCGAAAGTCATCGTTGAGGATTACCCTGAGATTCAACTTGAAGCTGGTCAAGGTGGTTAGTTTCATTGAACCATCATTGAAACCGGCCAATCAGTGGGTTCTACGTAGCAGTATGGCTTGTCCCGTGCATCGCACCTTGAGTAGAGGGCAGCCGTCTACTAAGAAGGACACGGCTTGAATGAACAACAAAGTAGTTACGCCCTGTTTGTACTCCTTTTGATCTCGTACATTTACATATCACTACTGTTGCATCATTTAATCTAATGTCTGTGTACGACGAGCCCCGGACGCTCCTCAGTAAGTAGCCATCACCGTAGTCGTGATCGTCTGATTGATCGTGCTCGTAGATAAACAGCTACTAGCAGCGGCCCGACAAGATGGAAATGTCGAGGAACTGTTAACCAGCCCCGAATACAGAGATTCAGAAGACGAAGACATCTTTCTTTTCGACGTCAACTGCACCGATTTGTAGGTCCTCCCGTACCAAGTAACGTGGCTCGTGAAGTACGCTCAACTTTGCCCGGGATGAGTACAGTTCAGGGAACACGCGTTCGCACCTCCGTTTTATGTTGCCATCGATCTAGCGCTGATATCCCGTCCTCTCATCAGCCCTCCATCTCGCGTATGTAGCTCACCATGTCCTCTTCTCAGTGTCATCTTACTCAACATAACATGGTTGCATTGGATGGCGTCCAACCTTACGTCTCGCATCCATCCTCTATCCTCTATCACAGCGTCTTGAGCGGTTCCATCGAGAACGTCAACCACCTCATCGAAGCCGACGGCTGTGACGTCGATCCCCAGAATTCCGCAGGCGACACACCCCTCCACCTCGCCGTCCGGATCCAGGATCGCGAGACCCGTCACGCGATCGTATCTGCTCTCGTCGAGACCGCCGGTGCTATCGATTCGTACGTGCTTTCAACTTCCATCAATCGGGATAGCGTGCCCTGGGATATGCCCTGACCTCTCTTTTCCTTATATATGGACGGATTTCATCAGCATCCGGTTGGTGAACAAGGCGGGTCAGACACCGAACGCCCTTGCAAAAATTTACTTTCCGAATGATATGGAAGTGAGCTCGTTGACGACCCCACCTGCGCGACAAGTGAGCGCCATCCTCGACGACGATGATTTTGCAAGTGGTGAGTCGCCCGAGACGTTCTTTGCTCTCTCCCATTGTGTACTGATCATATGTCCCAAGGTGGTGAAGGCGATTCTGGGTCTGAATGAATAATTAGATAGTATCATACCGTCATCATTCTTACAGCAGGTTTCACGGGCTGTTGCGTATTGTGTAATAGAAGATCGAGCGGGCGACCAGAGCGATATTCTTCCATTAGTTGATGGGTCTGGACGACTTCAAACCCAAGTTGATATTGAAAACCTGACTGTACTACCGCTAACCTCTGAAGAACACCCAAGGCAAGAGTGTCAGATAGGTGTGGTAATCTTCATTAGTGTCAGGGCCATTAGCATTGGCATATACACAGGCACCAAACTGCTTCCATGGAGCAAAACGTATGACATCCAAAGGCACCGTTCTAACGTTCGCCATGCTGGCGAGTCCGCTTTCTGAACATCACATTGGCCTTGGAGCTGACTGCGATCACAGACCCGGTGTGCAAGTTCCGTGGACGACTCGCGTTCTTCTCTAGCTTGATATCGTACGTCGTGACGATATGGGCCAACATCGTTTTGAGCTCAACTGCAGCAAAGAAACGACCGGGGCTGGGTGGGAAGAAAAAATAAAATAAACACGAATCTGAAATGGAGATCGGTGGGGCGAGCCTACCACGCATGCCGGCCGTGTCCAAACGACAAGTATTCGGGAGAAGTTGCGACAAACTGATGCTTTACGCCTTCCCCATCTTCTTTGCTCATGTCTGCAAACCGAAACGGATCAAATACCTCTGGGTTTTCGTACAGCGAGTCGTCATGATGCCTTTCGGGATGAACGTCCCGTCGGAAAATGTAAAGTCCTTGGTGGCTTTGCGCGTCAGGCCCACTAGAGAACAAAAAATGGGTATACATTAATGGTGCGGTACATAAAGTGACTGACACATGTCGACACCCTCTATTCGTATACCCTCCTTGAGGAAACTGTCGACTTTGCACATTTTGCTCAACGATCTTTTCGACCATCCCTCTTTCTCGACGACAGCCTCGACTTCCTCGCGGAGGGGCAGTACATACTGAGGGTTTGCCGCTAGGTAGAAGAGCGTATTTGCGAATGCCTGAGGCTTAGCATGACTAAAAGAGCAAAGACGGAATCCTGAAGTTGCACACACGCTAGATGTTATCTGTAACGCAGTGGATGAGGATGAATGTCGTCTGCCTGGAGACGATGACAGGCACGCACGTGAATAGCGGCAACGTTAGTTGACAGCATGCGGTCTGTCAATGCTTCAACCGTGGCATCCGGACCGCCTTCATCCATCAACCATGACAAAACGTCGTGCTGCAAAAAAATGAATATGGTGCCGATCGCAGATAGGGTCGACCAACGGGTTTCTCAGTCCAGTTCTTCCCGTACTCATCCAAGTACTTCCGTCGCTCCTCAATGATCGGACGAAGATGCCCTACACCCCGCCTAGTGTTCTTAGGGACGTTTGTGAGGAAACGGGCAGCTAGGCTGTTGAGAAGCTGAGGGCGGCTTCGTGGACAGGCAATCATCAGGGACGCACGGTTTCAACAACTTCGGGAAGTACGCGATGGCAAGACCGCCTGTGATGGCATCAATGGTGTATTGGATGTTGAGAGCCACGAAATCCGGGTTACGACCTACAATGACGAAGGCTTGAAAACACAAGTAAGTGACGAAAGAGAAAATACATACAGAGTGGAAGCCCGACGAACGATCTATTACTCGCCCTGCACACGATCTGCTGAACAGTGGTCAATGCTGGAACACTCTTCCACTCTATGTCATCCAACATTAGCGACTTGTTATTTTTGATGTCCAAGAAACATGTTACCATTGTCATTGAGGTCCAAAATCTCGTCAAAGGCTGTGATGATCTCATCTCGCAACTCAGGATACAAGACCTCGAGGTTACGAGTGAGTTGTGAGCGTATCACGATGAGATGGTAGGGATTGTGGCAAACTTCGAACCCCATGGTGAATTCGGAATTAAAGTCCTGTCCATAGTACTCTCTCAGAGACGCGTGCGAAAGACAGAGAGAAACCCCCTTCTCACTTCATTCGTGGCCTCCACAAGTGAAAGTTCGTCGTCGCGTGCGTTTCGCATTTCTTCTACATGTGCACGTTTGGTTACGACCACCACCCAGTGGTAGAGCGTTGCGATCTTGAACGGGGCACCTTTATGCTGAGGATACCATGGAGGTCGGTTACAATATCGAGACGGAACGAGGGTTGCTTGCCTTGCTGTATCCTTCTTGGATTATGTCTGCAGCGTTGGTCATGTACTCGATACTAGCCCCCCACGAACCAAGCCAACCGCTCGATCCAACGGTCGGAAATGCATTCAGCTGAAGAGAAAGAGACGAAAGCGATGTTCTCAGAACGCTATGAAAGCGGGATGCAACGTTGACCTACGTTGGGACGCTTGGACAAGTGTGCAATCCCGAGGATGGCTGCGGCAACGCCTGCGACAACATACGTCGTGGGCACGCTTGCAGGTAGTTCTGGCACCGTCCACTGCATTTCGGGAAGGTGGGATTGTTATCTTGACAAACACCTACATGGTTGGCCACCGGCCGAACGCTTTATAATTTATGGAATTACACATTCCATCGTACCATTCTCTGTTTATCATTTTCCCTCAGCCACATCAGCCACTGTCAGATCACACCGCCCACAGTGGCGGACACCCACCTAGTGCGATTCATTGTCAATACATCGTATTTGGGTCATGGCACGAGTGAAGGCAAAACTTTAGATTTGCCACTGATGTTTCTGTGTAACGCCAAAACTTGACAATTTGGGCTACATTCACCCTGCTACCGTACTTTAAATCAGCCCGACAGCGAGTCGACACGCATGCACATACCTCAGGTTTCCGTCCGTGTTTCGAGGTTCGACAAGCTATATTATGCAAGTAGCTCATTGACATTTTTGTTTTGCGCTTGACTCCAAAAACGAGTCGTGAAAGCGTACCTCCTAATTAAGATAGTCGTGGGAAACCAGTGTATTGGGATGCTCCCTCAAGCCTGAGGAACCGACATACTAACCGCAGTACAACTTGATGATATCTGTCCTTCACGCACACCAATCCTCACCATCATCAACCTAATGCCGACGCCCAATAATCCCTTTTTATTCGATGAAGATGCCACCGATGACGAATCAGGCTGGCAAGAAATGCCCGTCGTCAAAGAAGACGACGCTGCATGCGGCCTCGACGAAGAAGATCAACAGAAATACCACTACGTTCCCAAGAAAGCCGTATCGGATGAGAATGCGCTCTCGTGTGGGAATGCGACGGGGAACATCATCGACGTCGATGACCAAGGCTCGCAATGGCGTTCCAAAACCGAACAGAACGAGAACGAGTATACCCGGTTGCGAGGGGACGAGGAGGAGGATGTGGATGAAGTACACTTACGGACGCGATACCTCTTCGATGGGGATACAGCGATGACGCCGTTGAGTCAGATGCAGACGACGAAGAAGATGCTTACCGAGGCCCAGCGGATCGCTTACGTCGGTCTCTGTGCCCTTACTGCGAAGGAGATGGTGCAAAGGCAGAAGCATGCACGGAGGAAAGAGCTCAAGGATGCTATCGCTAGCATGGAGCTCTGGTCATTGAAGGTGATGGGCCGACTTTATTATCATATGGACCTCGAGATTACAGGTATCTGATCCGTCATTCTTGTCCTTTTTCTGCTTGTTGAACCACTCTCTCTAATATATAC
This sequence comes from Boletus eberwhitei, assembly GCA_038090915.1. Taxonomy (NCBI): domain Eukaryota; kingdom Fungi; phylum Basidiomycota; class Agaricomycetes; order Boletales; family Boletaceae; genus Boletus; species Boletus eberwhitei. The sequence goes on from JBBPNO010000307.1 coordinate 21,456, forward strand.
CTACAGAGCAAAAGATGATAGACAGCCTTGCATTGCATGGTGTACAAGCTAGCGATCTTGCTCCGTCTTTGATGACGACCCACACGATCACCAATCCAGAATATGATCCGGTGGAAGCCAAGAAACAGGAAATGAAGAAAACATCACATCCGATAGAAGGAGACATTGATCCAAAACCTCTCGCATCTCCAGTTTCCCCCCGGTTCCCTTCAACACCGACCACAGCAAAGTTTCAAACGACCGCTCGTGTCCTGGAGAATACAACCCTGGCTTCTTCATCTCTACCTGGTCTCACCACTGCGCTCTCGACCGTCGACAAGGATGTCACGCTTGATATTCGATGGACAGTTTTGTGCGACCTGTTCCTTATCTTGGTTGCCGATAGTGTCTATGACGCTCGTTCTCGCGTGCTGCTAGAGAACGTCGCACTCAAACTCGGGCTTGGTTGGATCGACGTCGTAAAGTTCGAGCGGCGCGTCACTGAAGCGCTCGAAATCCAGGAGAGCGTCGAAAAGTTGGAAAATCAAGATATCATCGAAGTGTCTTCTAAAGCTGCCCGTAAAAGACGGTATGTGATGCTTGGTCTTGCAACGCTAGGTAAGTCATTGAGCGTGTGAATTTGATGCGATTGGCTCATCGTACTTGTAGGGGGTGGTCTCGTTATCGGACTATCAGCTGGGTTGTTGGCACCCGTGATCGGAGCGGGCCTGGGTGCTGCGTTTACCACTGTCGGTATATCAGGAACGACAGGCTTCCTTGCAGGTGCAGGAGGTGCTGCAGTGATCACGACAGGTGGTGTCCTGACAGGCTCCGGCATTGCTGCGCATGGCATGGCCAGACGGACTCAGAGTGTGAAGACTTTTGATGTACTACCACTCCATAATAACAAGCGCGTGAGTTGCATATTAACTGTGCCTGGGTAGGAACGCTGTTTTCTTCTCTCCGACCCTGCTCATGCGTTTGTAGGTTCATGAGTGGCAAGATGGATGACGTGCGACTGCCTTTTAGCGTGCTAGACCCTATTGTGGGAGACGTGTTCAGCGTTCTTTGGGAACCGGAAATGATCCGAGAAACTGGAAGTGCCCTGAAGATCCTGACGGGCGAAATCTTGACTCAGCTTGGTCAGACGGTGCTGCAGCATACTGCTATGACTGCATTGGTGGGAGCTCTCCAGTGGCCGATTGGTGAGTTCACGTTATTTTGGTGTTGTTCACACGATTTATCTTGTCCTGTCTAGTCTTAACGAAACTAGGCTATCTCATTGACAATCCTTGGAACAATGCCCTCGATCGTGCGCGAGCAGCTGGAAGCGTGCTCGCACAATTGTTACTGCAGCGACATCTTGGGGTCAGACCGACCACGCTGATCGGCTTCTCGCTTGGAGCCCGTGTCATCTTTTATGCGCTATTGGAGCTTGCCAAGGCCAAGGCGTTTGGCATCGTCCAGGACGTCTTCATTCTTGGTGCCACGCTCGCCACCTCCCAAAGCGCGTGGTATAACGCGCGCAGTGCCGTTTCTGGCCGATTTGTGAACGCGTATGCAAAGAATGACTGGGTATTGAATTATCTGTTCCGCGCGACGAGTGGTGGTCTTAGTACCGTAGCTGGGTTGAGACCGATTGAAGGTGTACCCGGGCTGGAGAACGTGGATGTTACGGATAAGATTGCGGGACACATGAGTTACAGAACGTTCATGCCGCTCATTCTCGACCAACTCGGGTTTCCTGTGACCGCGGACTACTTTGATGAACCTGTGGTGCGTTGTCACGCACCAATTTTTTAGCGCTTGTTGTCATGATGACTGATTTAATGGAACAGGAACCCGATTTCGAAGGGGACAGAGCGGTGATTCGGGAGACTGAAGAAGTCAAGACGGAAAAGCCAGGATGGTTCTCGAAGCGTACAAAAAAGACGTCGCTGCCGCACGCCGCTGCTTCTCGGCCTCCCTCCGCTGCCTCGTTTGGATCCTCGAGACGGAAAGGCTCGTCCAAGCAGCAAGAAGAAGAAGAAGAACTCCCGCCCCGGATAGATGCTACTACAAACCCACCGCCTGGACGGTGTTCGTCAGATTCCATACCAGAGGTCGTCGGTTTTGATCTAGCCGCGATTAGACATGTGATCGGGGAAGCGGAGCGTCATCCCGAACAGCTGCTGGTTCCGCAGCCTAAGCCGAATCTGGACATACCACGATTGTCACAGATAAGTGCTGTCACGCCGGTCCCTAATGACGATAGAGACATTGTGCCTGATTCACTTGGCGCCACATTCACCGCAACGTTGACACTCCATGACGGGTCAATTGAAAAGGAGCAACCGAGTAACACCTTATCTCGACCACCCGAAATGAGCACGGGATGGACTTCACCTAAACCATCGGGCGACGCCTCGGATACCACGTTGGGGAATCCCTTTACAGGACTTTCGTTTGGAAGTTCTACGCGCTATCTCGCACAGTCCTCGCCAGGTCTATCCTTTGGTTCGCCAGATGGGACCATCACGCTTCAAGGAATGGAACCAGATCCGTGGAATACGCCTGCCGGATCTAGGAATGCGACGGGGAATGGTCTTGGTATGAATCCATGGTCCATGTAATCTGCCTGTGCTTCTTTAGCTTGGCGAACAACATTGTGGAATTACGGTCCATCGGGCTACTTTCAATACATGGGTTTTTCTCGCAGAAAAAAATGGGGGACACCGTTCTCTTGAACGCATAGTTCACGTGTGTATCTTCCCAGTGAACCACTGACTGTCGAACCTCGCACGTTCCCCGCGCGGAGATCCACTCGAGGACCGGGGCGATAGAGCTACTGACGGGACAGAACGGCGATTCGATATAGATACTCAATAGTTCTGCTCTCATCTGCAAGGAAAATCACATGAGCACTCGGCAAAAACGACGACATTTCAGTATATATGCGTTATGGAATGTTTGTTTTTTTCCCTACAGATGGAACGTATACGCGCAAAAGTGCGGATTGATCCGCTGCCATCGCCTACGAGTCGTAATCGTCGTACTTGCTTCCGTGGAAAGTTGGCCCACCGAGGTCAAAAAATGGTTCAGAGAAGATCGTTCGGACGACCGGAAATCCGTTGCCAGCGGCGCCGGTGTATTTTCGCATCCTGGACCGCATCCATCAAAATGCACCATCCAGAAACCAAAAAAAAAAAAAAAAAACGGGGTGGGTGGGCGCATGGGTGGGGGCTGGGTGAGAAAAGGTGGCGGAGTGGCTCGCTCTTTCAACTGCGTCTTTTCTGCCATTCGAGATAACTCGCCCGCGTGTCCTTGATGCGCTAGGTAGCGGGGTGTACACCAACAATTTGTCGCAAATAGGTCGTCACGGGGTGCCTTGTTTCTTTTTTTATTTTATTTCCCTATTCGAGCCCCCTCGGAGTCACAGGGCATCTTGCTGAGCAGACTGACAGTGGCTCCTTAAAGTTAGCGACAAATGCATGCGACGCTCGAGCGACTCAGCCGAGTGGAGCATTGCCTACCCGTTCTTGTATACCCTCCACAAGGTGGTCTTTTGTCCACCAAAAAAAAAAAGATTTTTTTTTGGTTTGAATTGTCGTCGCGACGTGCGGTGTTTGAATATCTGACGAGCACCACACCTGAGCCATTTCAAACTCCGAGAGTTGGTAACTCCGAACCGCAGAACGATTGGAACGCGGTCCGCGAACGACGGTTACGTCGCGCTATTTTTTTTTTTTTCATGATGTTATAAAAGCCCGCATACCGGTTACCCGAGGTCCTGCTGTTCCCATCTACATCTCCCTTCCCCTCTTCAACCCCATCGCTAACCTGTCTCTCTACTTGTCCCCCCTGTCTCTGGTGGCCGAGGTTTTCGTTTACTTTGACAAGACGTACATGCGGTCAATCCTCAAGCACCCCCACCTACCCGATCTCCAATGTCACCAACAACTGTTAGAACCGTTCCCGTTTGCAACATGTGCGACCGTTGAAGTCACACCTCACGTACACTTTCCCCCTACCCCGTCCCTCACGTCGACCTTCATAACCCACTCATCCTCGGTGTACGACCGTACCCCCGCAGAGGTGCTTCCCAACACCTGTGCCTTGCCCGGTCGTCACGAGAGAGAAATCATCGACACATCCTATCCCCGTCGTCTACGTCGCCTGTGGGATTCGGACGTGGAAGGTCCCCAAGGAAGTTACTTCCAACGTCGTGGGTCCGAGGCACGCTCGATCGAACCATCAGGTTTATCCACCCTATTTCTCCCTCTACTACGCTATCCCTAACCATCTCTCCCACATATGCGCGCGTATTTCGGATGGTCGTCCAGAATCAGATGACTCGGATGTCGTGCGGACCCCGCCTGAGCCTATGTTGTCCGGCCCGGACCATCCGCTGGCGGTACGGTTTGGGTGTCGGGATACGAACGATGCGATGTTGCCGTATTCCCCTACTCAGGACGCGTTCGAGTCTGCGTTGTTGTTCTTGCCACATGCGCCGAGTACGCCGTTGAGGATGAAGAGGAGCACGCGCCAATCACATAGCGTGGGTCGGATACGTTCAAAGGGATCCCGTCAGGAGAGCGCCGACGGACGGATACAGCATCACAGTGATTTCGCCGTCCCTAACCTCGACTTTGAGGGGTGTTTGGGTGGATTTTGATCGGAGTAGATGGACACGGTATAGATCGATGTTCGACGTTTGACTTGACGATTTTGTGATGGAACTGATACCCGCACGCATACAATAGTTTGTCTGTATTATTACCGTTCGTTTGGACGCACTAGATATGAAGTTTTGAAATGGATGACCCGTTTTTTATTTGATTGGCTTACCCATTTTGGTGGTGTGTGCTGTGGGAGGGGAATTCGTGGCAGTTGGATTAGAAGATGCTCCAGTTCCCCGATCTTTCACAGGGATATTGAATATTGATGGCGCTCCGCGTTGATTATGGGAAGTTTGGTAGCGTGGGCGTGTCCATTTTGCCGTATACGAAGCCTGTCAATGGTGGGTTGTGCACCCATGTCAGGTGAACTGTCGTGCCATAAACCTTGTGCCACATTCGTAGTACCAGCAGACGACCCCGCTCTCTTTCGTCCCTTCTCCACGGAACAAGGCAGGTCAGCTGTCGTGCAAATCGATGATGCGGCGATCATGTCTAGGTTTCGATCTAATCTTGTCTTCTGTGCTGTTGCGGCCCGCGGTGGGGATCAGTAGGGAAGTGCGTCCCATCCTTCCTGTATCCATTCTACACGCCTCTCTGCTTTCTCGTACAATTCAACGCACTGCGGAAGATATCAAAAAAGGGACTCATGACATCACCGTCGAAAGCGAGCAAGCCGTTTCATTTCAGCCGCCATCACCTTTTTGACACGCCGCATCTGCGCAAAAAAATGCGAGCTTAAATGAACGCTTCGCAATAACGCAATATTGATGCCTTGCGGGGGGTTACGTTGTTGTGGGAGAAAGCTCTCTGATTGGTTTAGAGCCCTATTGGTTTCAGGATCTTATCTCCCGACAAGTTATGGGTATGCTTATATAAGCAAAGATACCAGCCCTGCAGGGTTATGTGAACCTGCTAAGCACACTGGGGGAGAAGGGGGATTATGGAACCATTTGGTTGGATTACAAATGATTATAGGCTTCAATCAGCTTAGATATCTATCTGCAACCCAGGTTCATCATTTTGTAAGTATTCTTGCCAATGTGGACTCATCTGCATGCTCCTAGAATGCAGACTTAATTTTGTGATATTCAAGGTGGTGGTGTCTGAGGATTGTCGAGTGCTCGGATGAGATTTGTTGAACCTTATTGACTGAGCAAAAGATGGATTTCTAGGAATAGCCGAAGTTGAAACACCGTCGGGACCGCTACTGGAATAGCGAATAGCTGACTCGCCAGACTGGACGAGTCCGGGTATGAATTTTTTTCTGTGCCGTGCTAACTCGGGGGCAAATGTTGAAAGTCGAAAGTTCCGGCTCAGCCCAAAACAAAACACGGTCAGTGCGCACGTTCCAACTAAACGGAGTGCGAAAAGAGGCGTGGGAATCACGCATTCCATCGCCCCCCGAATCGACGAACCGTCTTCTCTCATCGTCCTTTTTGTTCCGCAACCACCATCACAACAGCGACAACAAGCGCTCCTCGTCCTCCATAAACATCTTTGAATACAATCCAACTTTTAACGTTGTACCGCAATGGCTCGTACCAAGGTAATCATTTCTTTCGACGCACGTCGACATCTTCGAGGCTCATCCCTTTTGCACAGCAAACCGCTCGTAAGACCACCGGAGGTAAGGAATGTCGTGGCCTCGCGCGATTCTGGTGACGAACTCCAACCTCAGGCAAGGCCCCCCGTAAACAATTGGCAACCAAGGCCGCCCGCAAAACTGCCGCCGCTGTACGTGTCGAGCCCTCTTTCATCCCACCTACGGTCCCTGCTCATCCCGTTTCGTGATCATGCTGCAGGCTGCTACGGGTGGTGTAAAGAAGCCTCATCGTTTCCGCCCTGGAACAGTCGCTCTTCGTGAGATCAGACGGTACCAGAAGTCGACCGAGCTCCTCATCAGGAAGCTCCCCTTCCAGAGGCTGGTTCGTGAAATCGCTCAAGATTTCAAGGTACGTATGGTACTCGTCGTCTCGTGACTTGGGGGTGATGGATCGTCTGGGGAATAGACCGACTTGCGCTTCCAGTCGTCCGCAGTGATGGCGTTGCAGGAGGCTGCGGAGGCGTACCTCGTCTCCCTCTTTGAAGACACTAACTTGGCTGCCATCCACGCAAAGCGTGAGTCGTTCGACATATTTTCGTTGATCCCCGAGTTCACACGTGTCTTCCTTCCAGGTGTTACCATGTATGTTCTTCCTTGTTTCCCCCAAAGACTTGCTGACTGATCGTTTTGTAGCCAACCCAAGGATCTTGCCCTGGCTCGTCGCCTCAGGGGCGAGAGGGCTTAAATCATGTCCGCACACGGACTTATTTCGTTCACCAAGTATATTTTCCTCGTTTGTTCATCTAGTATGTCTTTTCATTGTGTCTGTATATGATACGACCGACGTATAGTATGTACGATTGCCTCCCCTCAACCCAACTTTACTTTTTTTGGTGTTGTCAACCTTGCGCAGGCTTGGTCTTGTACCTGTTCTACTTTGCATCCTTTATGATGATGGCGTTTCGTATTGCAGAAAGAAAATGTAGAAGAAAACTGTTTGTATTTGCTTGTGTAGCGATATATACATTTGCGTTGCAGACATGGTGGTTCTGGCCTTTTTGATCAGAGAACTCGTTTTGAGGTGGGGCTTATCTCAGCTGATGAAACTCATGTCTGTTGCGGTCTGGATGAGATTTCGTAACTGAATACGAGCAAAAGTCGTGGATCAGAGCAGGAAACCGTACCTTCCGGGCGTTACACATGGTAGCGACAGGGGTGTCGACGTGCATGCATACAGCTTCTCGGCCACGATGTTTCGTCGATAGCGAGGAGGAAGTTTCATATCAGAAATGTTCGTGATACGAAAAAAAAGGTATCGCTCGGACGAGCAAAGCAAAAGAGGGGACCCGTACTGAGACCCCCCCCCCATTTATTTGTGCGTGGTACCCGCGTGGATCGCTGACACACGGCACCTTGCAGCTGGGGTACTGTCGTAGCGTGCTCAGCGCGCGCGCAAGGAAAAAACGACAGGGGAGCGAGGACGGGAATAGGGGACTGTGTTTTCGATCCCGAGTGTTCGTCCATGGCTAGAACAAAGGGCGGGGCCCGAGCTCGAAAGGATAAAAAAGATCGATCAGCGCACGCGTCGGTTCGGATCGACGTCGACGTACAGCTTTGAATAACCCAATGATTCACCCGTGACCGTGTGAGAACGCGATCGGATACGCGGGGCGGGGTCGCTTTTTGTGTGACACGGTTTGTCACGTCGTGCAAGGAGACGGGGTGATGGTGTTGTGTGAGCCTGTCGGGGGAGAACCGTACGTTCAGCCAGTTTTTTGAACTGAGCGCCATGGGAGCCATTTCACGTTTGGGTATTTTACCATGATCGTGTTTTCGAACCTGGAAAGCGTCGTGTGAGGTACGGAATGAGAGTCAGTCGTTCGAAGAATGGACGGAGGGGCAAACATGAACATGTTCACGACCTGAACATGTTTTGTAGCAGGTTCGTTCCGTCGGGCGAGAATCCGTCCCTGTACGTTGCCGTCAGTTCATTCTGCGGGTGTACATATATCATCTCTAACGCGGACGTACGTAGTGAGACGGAACGACTAGACAAGTCGTCTGCAATGTGTCCGAGTACTCACAGCGTATCGGGCAAGATGGTATCGTTGTGGATTTGTTCGATCTTGTCCAAATTCCAAGCAGTCGGAATTCTCACACTCGAACGAGCGTTCGCAGCACACCGACCTTGTAAATCTTCGTGTCCCTGATCAGGCTCGTATCGATACTGTATTGCCAAAGGGCCAACCATAAGTAAGTAAGGGCCCATTGACCTATTACCCAACCCAAGTTGGGATCGGTGATCCCGCATAGCATGACGGTATTACTTCCGCCTGTAAACGCCATCCAAACGGTCCGTCAGAAAAAGCGACAGCATCAGAAAAGCAAACACGCCAATACACATCAAGCTCTCCCGAGTCATTCTTTGGACACCCATCGCGTCAGCACCAACCGATCAATACCCACGACCAAAAAAAAAAAAAAAGGGGGGGGGACGGGGAGGGGTCACGGAAGCTGCGGGGGAATTT
>JBBPNO010000308.1:0-29882 GCA_038090915.1 Boletus eberwhitei
CCAGATATTGCATATGCAATTGGAACACTCAGTCACTTCAGTGCAAAACCTGAACTATAGTAGTTTATTAGGAAGCAGCAAAACAAGTACTCAGGTATATCCAAGCTCCAAAGGGCATGGAACTCAGGTTTGATGGAACTGAGATTTCAATAAACTTAGATTTCCATGGATACACTGATGCTAGGTGGTCTTAGGATCCTGACAACTCTCAATCCACTTCTGATTTTCTCTTCATGAGCAATTATGGGGCCATCTCCTGGTCCAATAAATAGCAAAGCATAGTTGCACTCTCCACTACTGAATCAGAATACATTAGGCTTAGCAATGCTGAACAATATCTCATATGGCCTCAGACCTTCTTCGATGAAATTGGAGATATACAGAAGGGTCCAATTGAGCTATTTTGTGACAACCAAGCTGCCATCATTTTATCCTGTGATCCACAGTTCCAAGCATGAATTAAGCACATCCAATAGAAATATCACTTTGTTAGAGATAACATTGTCAGAAAGGAAGAAGCAATTGTTTGCTATGTTCTGACCAAAGACATGGTGGCAGATACACTTACAAAACCACTTGTGAGGGATCAACACTGGAAGTTCATCAAAGCCATGGAATTATAGTGATACTTGAGTGGGAGTCATAGTATTCACCCATAATCAAGTCCTGAATCATTCTGACTTCAGCACTTCCAAGCCTGGAAGTGACATTCTGGAATCACATTCCAGAACCATTGGTTTCAAAGCTACTTCCAGAATTTTCCTGCACCCTTCTGCAGGTTTTGAGACTGTCATCTCAGAAATGCTCTAGAACTGTTTTCAGAACTTTCCCATACTCATACCTACCTAAAATGAGCTTTTATTACACTTAGACTTTTTATTATTTCTTAGCTGACATTTAAAGCACATATTACACACTTTCTTTGGACTCATTTACATGTAACATAATATAAGTATACCTTTGCCCATAGTATATACATATAGTCTTCACTCACTGACACACACCTCAATTGTTTCCACCCTTCTAGATAGCAGCTGAGATGAGTCCTTTTTCACTTATTATTTACTTATAGCTAACATACCAAGTCTTGGGCAATTCCTGTCCCCTCATAGATTCTGTCAAGTACTCCTGTCTATATGGATATCAACTCTGGATGGGTTGCATATGACACCCAAGAACTTGACCTTCAATATGTTGTAGTGCATGCTGAAATACCAGGCTGCAATCAATGAGATCATGGATAAGCATAAGCTAGAACTGAGCAGCTATGGACTCAGCAAGCATAAATAGGAGTTACTAGGGCAATTGCATGATATACTTAAGATATATTATGGGCTGAGGGGATAACATGCTGATAACATATATAAACATACTAATGTCACGTGATTGTAATGCTTTTTTTTTCCTGCTCAATGCCCAACCTTGCCATGGTAATCCCAGCCATGCATGTCATTGACAAGATGCTTACAACAGGCCTACTCTGTTATGCAACCTACATAACTGTTGACATGTGACCGTGTAATCCTTCTTGATCTACAACCAGCACCTTCCCAGTTCCCCAATTGTGTGGTCTGGAGGGTGTTGACTCTGACAGAATCTAGAAATGGGCAGGAATTGCCCAGAGCTCAGCTGCTGCCTAAGAGGGTGGAAACGACTAGATTATTCACCTAGGAATGGGCAGGAATTGCCCAGAGCTACAGTACATTAGCTACAAGTAAAATGATAAGAAAAAGAGACTCACGTCAGCCGCTGCCTAAGAGGGCGGAAACGACTGAGGTACATGTCAGCAAGTAGAAACTATATATGGGCGGAGGTATACTCATATTATATTATATGTGATGTGGTGTAAATGGATCCGAAGGAAGTGTGTAACATATGTTGTAAGTATCGGCTAAGAAATAATGAAAGTCTAAGTGTAATAAAAGTTCATTCTGAGTTCGGAATGAGCATGGGAAAACTCTGAAAACAGTTCCGGAGCAGTTCCGAGATGCTAGTCTTGGAACCTGCGGAAGGGCACAGGAAAATTCCAGAAGTACCTTCAGAACTAGTGATTCCGGAATATGATTCTGGATGGGCACTTTCGGGCTTGGAAGTGATGGAACTGGAATGGTTTGGGACTTGATTATGAATGAATATTGTCAGACTCCGATATGCCAAGGAAAGGCTTTGTTGTTACTCCACAGATGTAGCTTACTATGCAGAAACCTGAATGTGGACCAATGCTTCTTGGACAAACGGCAAGCCGACCGTGCTCTAGAGGGCGGATGCCCCACTAAGAGCGATGGTACAAAGTACCACACTTGCTATTACTGCAAATAGCAAGAGGAGCAAGGAGATGACTTCCAGATCTGAACAAGATCGAAGTGAAGTGGAACTTTGATAGAAGGTTGACATTACTCAGTAAATTAGTGTATATCAAGGTTGGGATTTACATGAAAGAAGCATCGCTATATATAGTGTGAGAGGGCTTCAGGGCAGGCTAAGTATAAATACTAATCAGAATAGGTAAGAGGCGATGTCAGATCGGATCTGGGGAAATTGGACTATGAGGCTATGAACAAGAGAGCATAGCCAAAGGAGGCTATCCATATGAAATACAATATGAAATGGAGGAAATGAAACATAGCCTGAATACTGTGTCCACCACCTTGCGCAGTCTTGATGGCAGTGTTGATGGTCGGAGTTCAGAAGACATCGCCTTCACTGTTGGAGGTCAAGGAGGCATCGTGGAAATAATCTCCCGCATTGTACAAGAGGTCGTCCCACAGAGAGGTAGAGGGAATGTCGGTTTGGAGGGAAAAATGAGTGTCCCCCTGGTTAATCATAACATACTCAAGAAGCAAAAATTCAATTCTGTAATCTAGGCTACTATTGGGCTCACAAAACAGATTCTCAATAGGTATAATTGTTATAATATGAACATTTTCAAACTTTTTACGCCTTACTCTTTTACTTATAAAAATCACATGACCACAACACATGATCGTGAGAATACTTACATAATCAATCATGTGACAAAGTCTAGAACCCAATCACGTGACCAACCTCATGTTATTAATCTCCATTCCTTTCACACCTTATTTATTTCCCATATTTATTTCCATTCCTTCCCTCTTACAAACGCTTCTCTTATATATCTACTTATAGCAATTAGTCACACACACAGCTTGGTCCATGCTTGCTCCTGTAACATATAAAAGCTAGACACTTTAACGACTGGTACTCCAGTCGAATCCACTTTGTTTCCCTGCTATAGTCATTGCTTTGGCCCCTGGTCATTGTAGGCTGCAGTTAAACAGACGAGACCCACATCCTCATTATCACCTTTGAGCCAGGACAAGTGTAGCCTGTGAGATGGTCCCAAGCCTTATGGAGATCTTTCGTTGAGGACAATAGGTTTCATAACACTTGGATTTGACTGTCATACACAATGCTTGGACCCCAGAGCTAAGGGGAGCTTCCTATAGTATTCACCACTTGACGGTGATGAGTAAAGCACTCGGTGAAATGCTTGTATTATATGCTCATCCGGGGTTCTAAATAAGGATAAAGTTGCTCTTGGACATAGTGCACTAGCCCCCGTCATCAGCTGAGGTCTAGCTGTTTGTATGTTGGTTCTATGCTAGTGAACCCAGGTTCTTGTGATTACCTGTGATGTCACATACAGTACGATATTGAGAGTCATCATGCTTCTCTCTCGAGTGTACATCTCTGACGTTACAAGGAAAAGGATTTTTCGAGTTTTTATCCCAGGTCACTGTGGTCACTAGGATACAATCTAGCCCTCTGCGGTTGGCCGGATCAAGTTGTAGGAACCCCAGAACGCATTTGGAAGATAGTGCATAGTAAGGTTCTGAAAGAAGAAAAGCCTGGTTTATGCCAGCAAGAAAGAAATACCAAGTTCGAGTAGATCGAATTCGCACCTACCATTACCCATTCGCATTTGCCATCTGCGGCATTCACTATTTCCGTTGCTACCTCCGCCCCCACTTCACTCTAAAACCCATAATCAAATATGTCGGTGGATCTGGACGATCTTATTCAAAGGCTTGCTGATCTAAATGTCGACAAAGAAAAGACCTCGGTCATAAAGAAGATCGCCGATCCTAGAAACTGGAACGGTGATAGAAGCACATTCCGTACGTGGTGGATAAAACTGCGCTTATGGACAGAAGCTCAGAAATGGAGCTCAGATAAATTGAGATGTGTAGCAGTACTATCACATCTCAAAGGAAAGGCTGAAGGGTTTGCCCAAATAACCCTTGAAAATTACTACAATGACGAATACAAAGACCAGAGAGATGAAAATGGGATCATAACTGGAAGACTAGGAGATTCTGCTTGGCCATCATGGCAAAAGCTACAAGGGGAAATTAAATCCTACTTCCGAATTGATGTGCTGGCACATGAATCCCTAAGGAAACTGGAAGGTCTACGTCAAAATGAACACCCGATCAATTTGTTCGTGCAAAGATTTGAAATCCTGCGAAAGGAAGCGAACATCGAAGATTACCATGCAACCATGTTGCTCAGGAAGACCATAGACTTCAAAATCTACGAGAGAGCAAGCATGACTTTAACTCTATTAGGTCAAAATGACTATGGCATGGTAAAGGACGAATACCAACAAGTCGGTCAGATATTTGAAACGATGGCAGTCGAAAGAGGACCACCATCAAATAGTTGTTTCATTCCTCGAGGGCCCCCGCACTACCCCCAGCCAGCGAACCCTCAATTCCCTCCCCCCCCCAGACCACCACGTCCACAATTTATGGCCTATGGTACTCAGCCTGGGTGAGGCGCACCCATGGAGATTGGTGCACAGCAAGCTGTGCCTAGTCTCCCGCAATCTTCCAATCCACATCCTGACAACAGGACATGCTACCTCTGTGGGCTTCCGGGCCATATTAAATCCGATTGCCCAAAGAATCCTTACCGACGACAATCATGCCCTGCTCAGCAAAGACAATTTGTATGGGACTATAACTCTGGCACCTACGTGCCAACTGCAGAATACGAGTATGCGGATCACTATCAAGAGGCGCAGGTTGCCCAACATTACTTGGGTCATCCCCTCCCCAACCCCCCAGTAGCTGCACCGGTACTGCAAGCAGCTCAAAGAGCTTTTGTTTCTGATGAGGCAGAAGCTTTTTATAGAGACAAGTTTGAGGCCGAGGCCAGGCACAGAGCCACCGAAGCTTTAAAAGGACAAAGTGCTTGAACAACAAGGGTGTTCAGGTATAAAAACATTATGTAGATTGTATGGACAACGATTTTCCTATTTCTGATTTTTCTTCTGTACTTTATAGTTTGTGTCCAAACTTTGTTAGAGCGTCTCAATTAAGCATGGCGTCAGAGTCTAAATATAACATGCTTAATTCTCTAAATAAACAACAAAAAATATCTTTCATTTATAAACCCCTCGAGGTCACTATGCATCGTGCAACGATGTTGTCATTCGGTGGAGAGTTCTCACTTGAGACTGTCATACGTTGCCAGCAGAACAGCCAGTGGCTCTGCTACAAGTTCAAATCTCTCTTGGACTCAGGAGCATCCCACACTTTTATTGATTCGGACTACATACACCGTTACGGTATTCCTTATTTTAAACTGCAAAACCCGATAATGGTACATAATGCGGATGGCTCTAAAGGAGCAATAGGACAAGTCCAACATGCGGTAACCCTAATCATGGAAGTAGCAGGACATTACGAAACTCTAGACGCTTATATTTCCAAATTGGGAACCCATCGTATGATTATAGGATATGATTGGCTTTACTGCCATAATCCTAACATCGATTGGACAAACCAAACTATAGACTTTCCTCGTTGCACTCAGTATTGTAAAATTATGGGACTGGGACCTACAACAAACATACGTACTATAGAGGAAGGACTAAAAGAAAAAATACCCAAAACTTACCACAAATTTCTAGATGTCTTCTCCGAACAAGAATCCACTAGAATGCCGCTGAGGAAACCATGAGATCATGCAGTAGATCTCAAAAAAGATTTTGTACCCAAGAAAGGACGAGTCATACCCCTCTCGGACACCGAAATGGAAGAAGTTCGAACATTTGTGGACAAGGAACTTAAAAAAGGGTATATTAAACCTTCTAAATCCCCATAGACTCCCCCTGTTTTCTTTATTCCCAAAAAAGATGGCAAGAAAAGAATGGTCATCAACTACCGATATTTAAATGAGGGTACTATCAAGAATTCCTATCCTCTATCCCTGATCCCACAATTAATCAATTGGCTGAAAAATGCTGATAGATTCACGACCCTTGACTTACGTTGGGGTTATAATAATGTGCAGATAAAGGAAGGAGACGAATGGAAAGGTGCCTTTGTCACACCAATCAGGGCATACGAGCCCACTGTAATGTATTTTGGAATGACTAACTCTCCCCCTACATTCCAGCAAATGATGAATGATATATTTAACGACATATATGCCATAGTAATTATTTACATTGACGACTGTATGATATTTACATCGGGAAAAACGGACAAAGAGCACGAAGAGGTAGTAAAAGAGGTCCTTCAATGCTTACGCAAGAATGACCTTTACGTAAAACCTGAAAAGTGTTTCTTCTCAAAGGACAAAGTAGATTTCCTCGGCATGGTAGTATCTAAAATGGGGATCGAGATGCAAAAAGGAAAAGTAGCAGGCGTTATGAATTGGCCAGTACCAACACGCCTCAAACAACTCCAAGGTTTCCTTGGTCTATGTAATTATTACAGGCACTTCATAGAAGGTTTCGCCAATATCCCCACTGAACGATCTTACCAAGAAAGATGTTTCGTTCATGTGGGGATCCAATCAACAAATAGCATTTGATATGCTTAAAAAAAAATTCACAACAGCACCGTTACTCGCATATCCAAACAGGGAGCAAGAAATACGCGTCGAAACGGATGCCTTGGATATAGCAATGGGAGCTATGCTCTCTATTTTATGCAATGACAGTAACTGGAGGCCTGTGGCTTTCATTTCTCATTCTTTTGATAGCGCAGAGTGCAATTATCCTATTTATGACAAAGAACTTTTAGCAGTCATTCGAGCACTCGAAGAATGGCAACATTATTTAATTGGTCGCGAAAGGTTTGAAATCTGGACTGACCATAAAAACCTAGAATACTGGAAGAAACCACAAACTCTTAGTGGTCAACAAGCGCGCTGGCATGCATTACTTCAAGAATTTAATTATATCTTTGTTTATAAACTAGGTTCTACAAACGGTCATGCAGACGCTCTATCTCAACAACCAGATCACGGAGACGCAGTCCCGGATCATAACACGAACATTATGGTTCTTCCACCTTCTGTTTTTATTAATTCTGTCGCCTTATCTTCAGACTTTATGATAGAATTAGAATCTCTTTCTATTTCTATGCAAATAGACGTAATCGAAGACTTTACCTTCGATTATAATATGAACATTTTCAAAAATCCAAAAAACAAAGTTTTTGTACCAGACACTTTACATACATGTCTCATAACATTATGCCACGATTCACCCATAGCAGGACATGGTGGACATTCCAAAACTATACATACCCTCACTCATTATTTTTCGTGGCCTGGAGTCACTAAAGACATTAAAACGTACATAGACAGCTGCCAAGTGTGCGCCCTCATGAAGGGTAAGCAAAAGGCACCAGCAGGCAAAATCATGCCCCTTCCTGCAGCAAAACATCCATGGGAAGATCTCTCTATAGATTTCATAATAGGTTTACCCGAATCTCATTCTTTTATGGCTATCTGCGTAATCGTAGATCGATTCTCAAAAGAAGTCGTCTTCATGCCTACATATGACACTTGTTCTTTTTCGGACTTAGCAAAAATATTTAGAGACAATGTTTGATGCATTCACGGACTTCCATCTACCATAGTTTCTGATAGAGGACCACAATTCATTTCAGCATTTACCAAAGAGCTTTGCAAGCTACTAGACATTACGCAAAAGATTTCTACCACCTACCACCCACAAACAGATGGTCAAACAGAACGCGTTAACAGAGATTTAGAACAATATCTCCATGCATACTGTGGAAAAAGGCAAAACGAATGGTCCGAATGGCTCAAAATGGCTCAATTCTCCCACAACAATACAGTCACTATAGCCACCGGAGAAATCCCTTTTAACATCACTAGAAACTATGCTCCATGCATGGGTTTCAAAGGGAAATTATCTGGCTTCGCAGGAGAAATGAGTAGAGCTCATAAGGAAATAGAGGAAGTGTTGAAAGAGACGAGAGAAAAGATGATCCAATCATCAGAAAAGAAGCGATCAAACGCCCCTATCTATACCATCTGTCAGCAGGTCTGGCTTTCCACTGACAAACTCAATCTCCCACACATGGCAAAGAAACTCACACAAAAATGGATTGGACCCTATCGCATCACTCACGTCCTTCCAAACGCTGTAACTCTAAACCTTCCTAAAACCGTATGAATTCATCCCACAGTTAATATATCTCACATCAAACCATATAAAGAAACTCTACCTGGACAACCTGTGGTTCGTCCCGACGTAATAGAGATAGATTAAGAAGGCAAAGAACAATTCGAGATTGAGTACATCACAGCTTCCAGGATGAAGAACCAGAAATTAGAATACTTAGTACACTGGGCTGGATACAATGAAACAGACCGTACCTGGGAATCTGCCAACATCATTAACACTGCTCCAGAAGCAATTGCAGAATTCCATAAAAAGAATCCCTCTGCACCTAGAAAACTTCATGGACTTACAACTTCCGCATTCCAATCCTTATTCTCTCCCTTTGAAAACTACACTACCACCAAAACAACAACGACTCACCTGGAATTCAAGTCTTAAAAAGGGGATAGTGTTATAATATAAACATTTTCAAACTTTTTACACCTTACTCTTTTACTTATAAAAATCACATGACCACAACACGTGATCATGAGAACACTTACATAATCAATCACATGACAAAGTCTAGAATCCAATCATGTGACCAACCTCATGTTATTAATCTCCATTTCTTTCACATCTTTTCTATTTCCCACATTCATTTCCGTTCCTTCTCTCTCACAAATGCTTCTCTTATATATCTACTTATAGCAATTAGTCACACACACAGCTTGGTCCGTGCTTGCTCCTGTAACATATAAAAGCTAGACACTTTAACGACTGGTACTCCAGTCGAATCCACTTTGTTTCTCTGCTATAGTCATTGCTTTGGCCCCTGGTCATTGTAGGCCACAGTTAAATGGACGAGACCCACACCCTCATTATCACCTTTGAGCCAGGACAAGTGTAGCCTGCGAGATAGTCCCAAGCCTTGTGGAGATCTTTCGTTGAGGACAATAGGTTTCATAACAATAATCCACTTATGGGCTTATTGGAATTGTATTGTATTGCTATGGGTAATTTTTTTGTAGCACTTTGCCTCCACTCCATGCCCATCACCTTGTCTGGTGAACAGAAAGACAATGCTCCTTTTGTATCTGCAACTATTAGTGAGTGACATGGTTTTTTATGTCATAAAGTAATATTTGAGATTATTCTTATAGCACTTATCATCGTCTATCACATTTCAGTCTTCTTTTTCTTCATTCCAAATGGTTTGATATTACTAGTGGTTAGTAAGTATCTGAGCTCTTGGTGATCTGGAATTTCAGGATTTCAAAAGTGAATGGCACACTTTCACATAGTATTTGAACACTCTAGGAATTGGATGAGGATTTCACAGACTCATATGCAAGTTATGCTCTTTTATGCCAAGACTTTCAATTCCATGAATTTCAATCAGAAATATTAATATTAGATCCTCACAATATTTTTCCCAGGAGCCTTTTCTTCTTGTTATTGCAGGGAGAGTATGGGAATTAGTGGAGCGATTCCAGTTTTTAACTTCTGCAAATTTATGATACATAGTGTATGCTCACAGGCTTTTCTTCATATCACAATTTCAGCATGGTATACTTTTTGATTTACTTCGTTAGCATTGGAATTGTCACTGTGCCACTGTTTGTTTAGTTTTCAAGATAACACTGTGTTCTCATTGAAATGTCCACATCACTCATCTCACACACCCCCTCCTCTTCTGATAACAATGCTGTGGTGGAATGAATATCTCATCTGGCTGAATGGCATTTACTGGCAAAACTAAAACTCTATTTTGATGACTCCTTCAAGCTCCTTGACTATTATGTGACCTGCATAACCCATTGATACATGACTATGTAACCCTTCTTGATCTACTCTGGTACCTTCCTAATTCCCAATTGTGTGGTCCTGAGGGCATATCTTGGATATGCCACAAAAAGGCTTTTCACTACTCTTCTGAGTAGTCTTGTTGATGTGCCAAAGTCCCAAACTTGTGGGGGCATAACACTACTTGGACAAGCAGTGAGCTAACCATGCTCTAGAGAGGGCATACCCAACTAAGAGTGAGAGTGCAAAGGATGGTGCTTGCTACAATGGCGAATAGCAAGCACAGTGACATAATGACTTCCAGGCCTTAGTGACAAGATATGAAGTCAAGCAGAGCCCTGATGTGAAATGATCTACATGGTGAATTGTGTATATCAAGGTTAAGAATTTATATGGAAGAAGCAATGACTATATATAGTGCTAAGCTTCTTCAGGGCCAGTTGATATAAATATTAAATGGGGAGAGAATTGAGATTGTTAGATGAGATCAGGATAAATAGGAATTATGAGGCAGTGTGTGAGAAAACACAGCTGAGGAGATACTGTCTGAATATGAAATACAAAGTGAATATGAAATAGGAGAAATGAAACATAGCCAGAGTTCTATGTCCATTACCTTGCACTGCCATGATGGCAATGTTGATGGTGGAGTTAGAAGGCATAGCCTTCTTTGTTGGGGGTCTGGGGCAGGTCAAAGAAATGGTCTGCTGTGTCAAAGAACATATCCTTTCAAAGAGAGGTGGAGGGGAAGGATGAGAAAAGGAAAAAAGAGTTATCCCCTTCTTCACTTGTAACATTGACAGATTCCATTGGTTTAAGTAGAGCTCATAATCTTTTGAAGTACAAGGTACCTTGAAGATGTAGTAGGTGAAGGGATGAACACTAGTGCAAGACTCACTAATAGAATCATCTTGAGTAATACATATACAAAAGTGTAGACTTGATGGTCTTAGTAGATGGTCAATGAATAGGATGAAGAGAGGATGTTTCTCTATCTATTTACTCAGATTAGAAATCCTGATTTATATATGTACAAGGAATATTTGTCTATATATGCTATATCTCCTGTAAAAGGGTATTCTATAGAATATCATAGAATGTCATGCAATGATCTATAAGCTATTCTATAATTAGCAAAAGCAGATATGTGTATTCCACAGTAAGTATCAGTCAGCTATCCAATAGTGTAATGAGCTCTATCAAGGATGAGTAATAGAAACAATGAGATGTATAATATGAATAATGTCATTACAATCACATGTTATAGATTGTATGATGTATTCTAGAGTCATGATTATAATAAAGTTTGAAAATGAATACCATGATTCTCAATAGTTGTATTATGATTGAGGAAGGGAGTAACCCTTTTTCCCTTACCTTGCCCATTCCCTCCAATTCTTTATGGAAGGACATGTTCTTCAACATGGCAAATTACTTTCTTGATCTGCCTTTGAGCCCCAACATCAAGGCTATGCTTTCTGAACTCTGACTATCAATATTGCCATTATAACAGCATAAGGTGATGAACACTGGATTCCAACTATGTATCATTTCCATCTATTTCATTTATGCTTGTATTTCATATATAGACAGCATCTCTTCAGCTATGTTTTCTTGTACCTAGCCTCATAGTTCCTAAAGATCCCAATTCCATTTGAGGCTATAGCTCACTTCCCTATTTAGTATTTATCCCAACTGGCCCTGACGTAGTCCCATACTGTATATATTAGATGCTTCTTTCATGTAAAAACTCTAACCTTGATATACACAATCTACCATATAGATCATCCCATACCAGAGTGCCATCTCACTTCGATTTGCTCATTGATCTGAAAGTTATTCTGTTATTGTACCTGCTATTCACCATAATAGTTAGCACTATCTTTTGCACTCTCATGCTTAGTCAGGCTTGCCCCCTCTAAGGCATAGTCAGCTTACTATTTGTTCAAGAAGCATACTGCATGAAGCTTTGGGCTTTTGCATAATGAGCTATATTTGCAGAGTAGCAACAAAGCCTTTCTCAGACATATCTGAGTCAATGCCCTCAGAACCTCATACTAAGGGAACATAGGAAGGTGACTGGTTGTAGATCAATAAGAAATACACAGTTATGTATCAACAGGTTATGCAAAAGCATAACAAGTGTTATAATTCTCCTCCTTTATCCATGCATTCTTTCCTTTTCTTACTTCTGTTACATGCGTATGTGGAGACAGACTACTACTTCCAATGTTAGCTTCATCCTTTTTGCTAATACAAATGCTCTTCTCCTTCTACACCTCTAGTCAAACTTATCACCTCCTTTGTTATTTCTCTCATAATGACATGTGATCCTTTCTTCCATAATATTCCTTTGCATTCTATTGTCCTTCTCAAGTTCCATCTTGTTCTTTCTTGTTCTATTTCTTTCCCTCTATGGTTTATTTCCTTTCTTATCACACTGGTCCATGCTCACAACTCTTAGCTATAAATATGCCATCTTTGCAATATATTCTATATTCTTGATCTGCACAATACTAGTATACATTAAGTCTCATCCCTAGGCTGAGTTACCACTCGACATCCTTAAGTCCTTGAGACTATCCTAGTCAAGCCTTAGCTTGAACCTCTCATCCTTCATCCCTTGTGAACACTAGCTCTATAGACACCAGTCTCTCTGTGAGCATCACCTGTAGTAGATAGTTAGTATTAAGGCTATCTGTGTATGCTATGTGTTACAGACCATATTATTTTTTGTTTCATTTCCACTATTTTTCCAGATTTTATACATTGACTTTCACATTTAGCTCCTATCTTTTACCCCTATAACCTGAATCTACCAAATGCTCAAGTCCATGCAGAGATATAGACCCATCAATCTCATGCAAACCTCATACCATTCACCTTAACTCATCCAAGGTCTAGATCACCTTATGTTTGCCTGCAGAATCACACATATTAATCTAGACAAACACATGGCTGCCTCATGCCCCTATCTATGACTCATCCACCTCATGTACTCCTCATGTTAGGCTTCTCTTCCATTCCATGGCTATACTAACCCACATGTTTCCCTTATGTCTGCCTCACCGATCATGCATGTAGCATAGCATATCATTAGATCTAGTGTATACAAGTGTAAACCCCTAGACAGTATATAAAGGCCAAAATCACTGCCAGAGGACCTCAGTCTTGTCCTCTTGATCTTTCCCACCTTTACTGGTTGACTGCAAAAGCTACTTGATTCACCTCTATTGTCACTATTGATTGTTGCTAGTGCCTTCTGGTAAGGCCTGGTCATTTCACTACGTATAATAAAAGATCAAGAATCTCTTTGGTCCCACCTGTCTAGGTGAAGGACCCCACCATTGTCACCACAAGCATTTGAAAGAAACTCTCTGCCCTTGACTCTGAGAACTCTGATATTGAGATTGACTCCCTGCCCTGAGTCAACACACCCCTGAGCATCCCTAGTAATTCCAGGCCCATGATCTTGCTGCCAGCAAATCCAAGACCCCTTGCCCCACCCATTACACCTGTTGACTTCTATTCAGGCAAAAGCAATGGAAACTACAAACAATAGATTTTTCCAGACTCTTGCTTTGCCTCCCGTGGTTAGAACACTATAAGCTAGGGGACTAGTTACCTCCTAGATGAAACAGTATCTAGTTCAGCTAGATGTGAGTCAGTGAAATATTTAGTGTAACTAGGTGCACAGGTTGTTTGCCAATTCCCAACAAATGTTGAAGAATTGGAATTGAGTTACTTCAATTGTGGTTTGGTTAGTAAGATGTTAGTGGTATAACCAAGTGTAAACAATAGTAAACATGTCTAAATGTATGCTAGTCAATACTATCAAGTTGCTAGATTTTGGTTAGTAGAGGTAGTTCAGTAGTGGTAATACTGATAAAAGTTGCAACAAAATGTAAACAAGTGTAAACACTCCTAAATATATGCTAGTCAACACTACTAGGTTGCTAGACTTTGTTAGAATGAATTCTAGAAAAATTATAGAAGGTCAAATTAGTCAATTGCTATAAAAGGCAATGACTTTGTGGCTGGTAATCTGCAGATATGCTGGATTGTTGAGATGTTAAGATGTTCCAGATAATGCTGGAATGGGTTCACACTTCACTTAGTTCACTCAAATAGGTTATAGTAACACAATCTTATTGTTTCCTAAGGAGAATGCAAATTCAGGCTTTGTTTGGCTATACTATCACTTATCCCTTTAGGTGGGCAGTTAGCTGGGTAGCAGATGTAGTTGGATTCTAGTAGTATTATATTGTTGGGGATCTATTCCCTTTTGTTGCCCTATTTAGGATTTTCTCCCAAAAGGTGTCCTATTTTACTTGTGCACTAATGCTACAAGTCTTTTACTCCTAACAATACAACTCACTGTCCTATACTATGGAGATGGTCCTGCTCAAGATCCTCTGAGGGTTGCCTGTGAGGGAAACTCCAAGTGGGGTGAGAATTATTCTCTTTGAGAGAATTTCTCTGGATGAGGTAATCTTTGAGTGAAAAAGTCTGCTTTTTGGTGGCCTGAAGGGCTTTCCTTTTATAGATAAATACATGGGCTTGGCTAGCCAATCAAAAGGGTTGGCTGCTTACAAATGCCAAGAGTTTCCTTACAAATGCCAAGCTTTTGCTGACTAATTCATGGAATACTATGGAACTCCATGGAATGTCATGGAATGCTGGTCATGTGATGCAAGGCTGTGTAGAATATGGTCACATGTTCATTTTCTTCTCTGGCACTTAACTATATATATATTAATTATGAGACAGTTAGCTATGTACTTGTAGATAGTAACAAAGCTATATGTTGGAGAAAAACATTAATTTCTCCTGGGTTTCTTGGTGGAATATTCTAAGATTTGCAGGAGTACTAGGTCATACTAAGGATTATTGGGCCCTAGAGTATTGAAGGATTCTAACTGCTGCAAGTGGTAGAATTAAATCCATTCAGATCTTAGCTTCTGACTATTCATGAAATGAGTTTGATGCAGGTCACCGTCATACCTCCCATTGCACCAATGCCACCCAAGATGTCACCTAAGACAGAACTTAAAGCAGCCCTTTCCATTGATTTTTCCAGAAAATCCTCAAATGCCTCCTGATGGATTAAGGCCATGAAGGCCTATTTCATCTTGAACTCCATCCTTTACTTTACTGATGAAGGGAAAGTAACCATGAGCTTGAATAAGATGAGCAAAGGATGAGGAGCAAACTTCACTAAGATGTGGTACAACAAGTTGGCTAACACCTCCATTGCCAACTCAGAGAAAATCTTTGAGAAGTTCATAGTAAACTTCAAAACCACCTTCTACCCATTTGATACCAAAGCCACCACTCACCTGGACCTATCTAAACTCATCCAGAAATCCACCAAGAACCCTGATGGAAACTTCAATGATGGGTTCCAACAATACATCACAGACTTCCAGAAACTGTTCTGTAAGGCAGGAATCACTGATGACATTACTCTTATCAATCAAATTTTCCTCAGAATTGAACAAAGGATCGCCACCATAATTCTTTCAATGACTCCCATCCTAACCATGATCAAAGAATGGATTGATCAAGCAAAAATCTTCCATGTCTAGAAGATGAGAATTCTCACACTCAAAGGAGGAGGACCCCAAACCTCCTTCACCTCCCAATCCCAGAAAGATTCAAATGCCATGGACGTAGATAGTGTCACCCTGTCTAAACTCACACTCAACAAAAAGGCCTGATATATCAGAGAAAAACTTTGTTTCCAATGCAGGAAAGGAGGTCATAGTGCAAATAACTATTGAACCCAGTTCTTGTCCACCTGCCCCACCTCCCAGAACATTTACACCACTGAAACCTTGCCACCTCCTGTCCCTGCAAAGAGAAACCCTCGATCCAAACTCAACAAGTATGTCAACTGATTAAAAACCTCTGGAAAGAGTGATGATGATATCTTCTCCATTCTCAAGATGTGTTATAAAGAATCATCTGAGGAACTTGCTGAAATATCCACCATACCTGCCAAAGTCCAAAGGGTACAAGATTTTTGAAAAGGGAAGCTGCCTTGATGTCTCCTTTCCTAGCATTAAACCATGTACTTGTAGCACTATGAGGTAAGAGAATCATGCGCCTTCCAGTCTTTCTACATGGTATTAAACAAACTATTGACACCTCTGCTCTCATTGATTCTGGAGCAACTGGAAACTTCATCAACCCTTGACTCCTACTGAAGGGTATTTTCAAACTATCACCTGCTCCTAGCCCAATTATTGTATACAATGTAGATGGAACTTTTGTTACAATTTTGCTACTTCATCCATGAATTCTTCTTTTTTCCTACTTTTCTTACTCACAAATGTGGAGACACACATCAGTCTCCAACATTAGCTTCATCCTTTTAGTCAATCCTAATGTCATTCTCCTTCTACTCCTCTAGTCAAACTCATATCTTCTATGTTGTTTCTTTTATAACAGCACGTGCTCCTTCTTCCATTGTGTTCTTTCATATTCTTTCTATGATGACATCTTGTTCCATCATATTCTCTCATGTTCTTTCTCTTTCCTCTTTTGACTCTCATCACGCTGGTCTGTGCACCTCTCCTTTACCTATAAATACTTGGTAGCTTCTGCATGTATACTCCACTCTTGGTCTATGCAATAACAGCGTATATTAAGGCTCAACCTTAGTCTCTTGTGAACGATAACATCTTGGATGTTGGTCTCTACATGAGTATCGCCCGAGCGTGTTATTTAGTATTGAGTACTCCTTTGATACACTTTGCATAACAAAAGACCAAGAGTTACCTCAGTCCCACCTATCCAGGTGAAGGACCTCTTCATTGTCACCATGAGTTTCAGAAGGGGACTATTCTCCCTTAACCCTGAGGAGTCTAACATTGAGATCAACTCACCCCCACAAGGAAACACCCCAGTAAATCCTAGACCCATCATTGCTCCAGCAAACTCCAGACTTTTAGCCATCACATCTCCAACCACTGCATCTCCATCAGGAACACCTAGCACACCCCCACCAAAGATGTCATCAAAAGCTACTGAGCTCAAAGCTGCCCTTTCTGTTATGAGTGACTCAGGGGGGTACCAAATTTCCTTAGACACTGACATCCCGACTCCATCCCTATGGGATGACCTCCTCTTCGATACGGGGGATTATTTCCTTGACGCCCCGTCGACCCCCAACACCGAAGGCAATGCCTTCTAGACTCCGACCATCAACACCGCCAACAAGACTGCGTAACGGTGGTGGACACTGGATTCCGGCTGTACTTTATTTCCTTTCGTTTCATATTGTTGTATTTCACATCGGACAGCATCTTCTCGGCAGTGCTCTCTCGCACACTGCCTCGTAGTTCCAATAACCCCCGATTCCATCTGAGATCCGACCTATTTCATATTTATAACCAGCCTGCCCTAAAGCCCAGGGTACTATATATAGAGGCACTTCTATTCATGTAAACCCTTAACCTTGATATACACAATTCATCGTGTAAAGTCAACCTCAATCAAAGTTCCGCCTCACTTCGATCTTAACCAAGATCTGGAAGTCATCTCCTCGATACTCTTGCTATTTGCAGTAATAGCAAGCACGGTACTTTGTACCATCACTCTTAGTAGGGCTCGCCCTCTATAAGCACGGTCGGCTTGCCATTTGTCCAAGTAGCGCCAGCCCACGTTCGGGCTCCTGCACAGTGAGCTACACCTGCGGGGTAGCGACAAAGCCTTCTCTCGGCATATCGGAGTCGACGCCCTTCAAACCACGCAATTGGGGAACTGGGAAGGTGCCGGTTGTAGATCAAAAAGGATTACACGGTCACGTGTCACAGGTTACGCAGGTCGCGTAACACTTTCCACTGACTTTTTTGGGAAATCCACAAATGCTTCCTGATGGATCAAGGCTATGAAAGCCTACTTCTTCTTGAATGCCACCCTCTATTCCACTACTCGCCAATACCACAATTCCCAACATCGAGAAAATCTTTGAAAAGTTTGTATCGAACTTTGAAACCATGTTTTACCCCTTCAATACTAAAGCTACTGCCCAACTAGACTTGTCCAAGCTAGTCCAGAAGTCCATCAAACGACCTGACGGAATCCATGATGACGGATTCCAACAGTACATCACTGACTTTCAGAACTTGGCCTGCAAGGCAGGGATAACAGACAATGTTATCCTCATCAATTAATTTTCCCTTGGAATTGACCAGCGAATCGCTACCATGATCCTCTCCATGACACCCATCCCCTCCACAATCAAAGAATGGATCGAACAAGCCAAGACCTTCCATGCCTAAAAATGTGCATAATGGGCCTTAAAGGAGTACACCCCCAGAACTCATTTACACCCTGTCCTCAGAAAGACCCAAACACTATGGACGTAGACAATATCACCATATCCAAGTTAACCCCTACCAAATGAGCTCACTGCTTCTGTGAAGGACTCTGCCTTTGCTGCCAAAAGAAAGGACACAATGCCAACAATTGTACCACTTTCTCCATCTCCAGCCATCATCCTAACAATCAGAAAGTAAATGCCACCAAGGTCACGACACCACTTCCTATCAAAGAAACCCACTGCTCAAAATTAGATGAATATGTCAATTTGCTAAAGACCTCTGGAAAGAGTGACGATGATATCATCTCCATCCTCAAAATGTGCTATGAGGAGACATCAGAAGACTTAGCTGAACTACAAACCCTACCATATGGAGTACAGAAAGCATGGGATTTTTAAAAAGGGAAGCTACCTTGGTGTTTTCTTCCCTTCATTGTGAGAGAGGCTCCTTTGACAAACAGGGACCATAGGTGGTAGTGTTACTAAGCAGAAAAGTACTATCATAATAGGAAAAGGAACACAGCCACTAAGCAGAAAGGCACATCCTTTTGATCTAACCATATTAGTTACTAGGTGGCCACTAAGCAAAAAGGCACTGTAACCTAGATAAATCTAGTCTAGGAATATCTAGTATCTAAAAAATTAAAATCTTGCACAGCACTTGCACTCCAGTGACCCAATAAATAAGGTTTATCATAACCCATATTGAGTGACCACTGAGTGACCCGAATAGGAAGTTTCCCACAGTCAATAAGATAGCAAATATTGCTATAAGGCCATAACATCCAAATATTAAGAAAAGCCTAGAAATACATTTCTCGCCTCAAAACCCTTGCCTGAAAAGCAAGTCAAGTAACCAAAAATTAATAGCCTATCTCACCATAGATATGCCAACTCCAAGTCTAGCTTAAGAAGTCTAGACACCCAAGAAACCTACTTTATTAAAATAACCTATCTCCACTAAAGATAAATAAACTCTAAATAGCTAGGAACAAGCCAAACCCTTTTCTTAGAATCTAACCATTCAGGAAAGGAAGAACAACCAGTGAGCCAATTGACTAAACTATAAACTCACTTACAAGACAAGTCTTCTATTTGATCTGGTAGATAAGTTGTCTATTGCCAGCTTATAGTCAAATTGGGGGCCAGAGAAATAGTTGAAGGATTAATTATATAGCCTAGCATCCTAGTCATCAACCAATTCCTGAAAGATTGACAATGCACTTGACCTCACACTATCCACTTCCATCGCTCACTCCACTCCTTCTGACCCTCTCATTCTTTGTATTCTCTCTGCTATTAAAACTGGCTCACCCCTCACCTACACTACCCCTCTCGGAAACTCTCATCCAAATGAATGGGTCCATTTGAAATTACCAAGGTCTTATTTCCCCTCACCTACCAACTCTGACTTCCTCATACCTGAAAAACACACAATGTCTTCCATGCCTCTTTCTTACCTCCCTATCACTCTATTGACATGCATGGACCCTCCTTTCCTAAACCTCTTCCAGACATCATAGATAACAAAGAAGAATACGAAATCCAAGCCATATTATTCCACAAAGGCCCCAAAAGTAGAAGATTGTATCTAACCTTATGAAAAGGGTACTCCTCTGTGGAAAACACCTGGAAATCCAAATATAACCTCCGACACTCCGCTTCTATCCTATCCTCTTATAAACGACAACATAACCTCTGATAAAATAGAATTTCCTTTGCTCAATGGTCTCTTCATGAGTATCTTGCAAATGAAAAACTACTTTCCCCCACAATATGTCTTTCCTTACCTCTGCCAATGCCTCCTCCTCCCTGGCCACCCCAAGCTCTCCTCTTCACTCTTGCCATGTATATCCCGTGTTTCTTCCCACAAGCACTGTCCACCTTCTCTATGCCACTATCATAGATACTCCATCTTTTTCTTGTCCTTGAAAAAGATTTTTTTTATCATGAGGACATCATCATCCATGAACTTGTCCACTTATTTCATGGTATCTCCCAAGCACAACATCTCCACACCACTGGAACTAACAAGTTTTCCTTATGCTTCACCCTTGAAACACTTCCAAATCAAGTCCTAATCATCCTTCATACTCATGGATTTGCCACATTCATTGAAGCTCTTCCTCCTGTCATAATTTACCCTACCTTCCATTATATCTACCTTTCTTTATCCTGGAACCAGCATGACACTTATATAGAATGAGTTGAATAATTTCTCCTCCATTCTCCTTGTCAAAACCTCCTATCTATACCTCCACCTCCCCTCATGACCAGACTCTCTTCTTCTCCTCCATATAAGACCTCCATAGCTGTTAAGTCCAACTTGGACTCCAATCACTCTTATGAGCAAACCATCCCCATTTCTACTGATCAACACCAAGTCTTTACCCTTGACAATGGCAATCATGTCCTTTCCTTCCCCTTCTGCATTCTCCCTCATCCTGACCATCTGCATATCCTCCTAGCCATGCCTAACACCACCCGCTTTCAGTGTCACCACAATGGTCACTATTGAGAGGACTGCCTGGAATATACTTGTTCCTGTTGCCACACAACTGCCCCAGGTCACCCAACTTGACAATGTCTTACTCTCCAATGTGACTACTGTCACAACTGGGGCCATGCCAATCATACTTGCCCCCATAGCAATTGCGGAGTTTGCTCTACACCAGGACATGTCATTAGTGACTGTCTTTTTGAATGTCTCTCCCCTTTGCAAACCATGGCTAACTATGGAGGACCATCTACCTCTACTGCTTAGCTCCTTTACAGACCAAGGGATCATTATTGAATTTGGAAGTTGATTGTACAGCGGGGATAATATTACAATTTTCCTCCTTTATCCATGTATTCTTCTTTTTCTTACTTTTCTTACACATGTACATGAAGACAGACTACTACTTCCAATGTTAGCTTTATCCTTCTTGCTAATATGAATGCTCTTCTCCTTCTATACCTCTAGTCAGACTTATCACCTCCTTCGTTATTTCTCTTATAATGACATGTGATCCTTTCTTCCATAATATTCCTTTGCATTCTATTGTCCCTCTCAAGTTCCATCTTGTTCTTTCTTGTTCTATTTCTTTCCCTCTATGGTTTATTTCCTTTCTTGTCATACTGGTCCATGCTCACAACTCTTAGCTATAAATATGCCATCTTTGCAATGTATTCTACATTCTTGATCTGCACAATACTAGCATACATTAAGTCTCATCCCTAGGTTGAGTTACAACTCGACATTCTTGAGTTCTTGAGACTATCCTAGTCAAGCCTTAGCTTGAACCTCTTATCCTTCATCCCTTGCAAACACTAGCTCTACAGATATCAGTCTTTCCATGAACATTGCCTATAGTAGATAGTTAGTATCAAGGCTATCTGTATATGCTATGCATAACAACAAGTTGTTGATGACAAGAAGATTGTGAAAGGACAAGATGCAATCAATTTCAACAAGTAGTCTAGATTCATAGACTGCCTTGAAATATATCCTGATCTATAGGTACAGATGTATCTAGGATTCTGACTCCTCAACCTGAGCCTCTATCACCATCCTCATCAGAGCCTAGAGATATATATGAAGTCATACTCAATACATTGATGGTTGGACACCCTCCAGCAGTTGTAATACCCCATCCTCCATCACCACCTCCATCAAAGCCTGGAGACATACATGAAGAACTTGAACTTACTTTTATGGCTATTATTGATTTCATAGAGCAGGACATATTTTCTGGCATTACCAACAGTAAGTTTATATCTCACATCTCTGTTATCTACTGATTGTGCAAGCAACATGATAGGTCTTGGCTTTTTCAACCTTTCAAACAACTAGAAGCATATATTGTACCATGCCTACAACATCATCTTTTCTAAGTCCATGTTTTATGTTTCCCGGATTCATCACAAGACTTTGATTTCTCATGCCATTGCCATTACAAAACAAAGGTGTATAGTATTATGATTTTACTTCTTCACCTATGCATTCTTCTCTTTTCTTACTTTTCCTTCATATGTACTTGGAGAGGAACTACTACATCCAACATTAGCTTCCTCTTAATTGCTAACATGAACTCAATTCTTCTTTTACTTCTTCCCTTGAACTAATCTCCTTAGTTGCTTCTCTCATAGCGATCTTGTGATCCATGCATTCCATCATATTCCTCAATCTTCTACAACTTTCTTCCTTTCCTGTTGAATTACATTTCTCATCACACTGGTCCCTGCTTCTATCCAACAGTATAAATACCACTCTTCTTACACCATATTCTCTATTCTTGGTCTACACAATACAAGCATACATTAAGTCTCACTCTTCAGTTGAATTATTGTTCAACATACTTTGAAGTCTATAAGACTATCCTTGATCAAGCTTCACCTTGATAACCCTTGTTCTTCATCCTTGCAAATCCTAGCTCCTCAGACATCGGTCTTCCTGTGAGTATTACCCAAGATAGATAGTCAGTATCAAGGTTACACTTGTATGCTTCACGTAACATATAGAATTAAACTCTTTATGAACTGCTAAAAAGAATTGTACATATCTTTAGTTTGAATATCTTTAACATTGTTATTATTTTCCCCTAGAAATAATCAAGATAGATGGTGTACAGGTTCTCACCTTGACATGTAAAGAACTTTTTTGAATGAAATTACATTCAGTGGTTATTATCCGTCTTTTGTTCATAGCCATCACTAATTTATGCTATATATAGATTGCAAAAGCTGAGAAGACTTTCCATGACTTATATGCTTATAATTTAGGACATAACAATAATTTTCTATTACCCAATGGTGATACTTTGTCTTTTAGTTTGTCCTATTATTGTCACAATAATAGAGATATTTGCATACAGGTTGGCTTAATTGTCAATGTAACAGTTAACAATCTGTATTATTTTATAAGACTTGATTTCAATTATTTTGAATCAATAGTCAATCTGCTGATGAGAAATCATCAAGGCTATTTACAATCATGTAAAACAAAAGCTTTGCCCTATAAGAAACAAAGAGCTAAAAGGCCATAAAGGAAATTGTGGAATTGCAAGGCACAAGAAATGAGATTACCATCAGAACAATAAAAATTGGAATCTTTTTGTTACAGACCATATTATTTTTCCCTTTATTTCTACTATTTTTCCCTATTTTATACATTGACTTTCATATTTAGCCCCTATCTATTACCCCTATAACCCGAACCTGCCAAATGCTCAAGTTCATACAGAAATCTAGACCCATTAACCTCATGCCATCCTCATGCCATTCACCTTGACTCATTCAAGGTCTAGATTGCCTCATGTTTGCCTGCAAGATCACATATGTTAATCTAGACAAACACAGGTTCACCTCATGCCCCTATCTATGACTTGTTCACCTCATGTTAGGCTTCTCTTGCATTCCATGGCTGTACTGATACATGTGTTTCCCTCATGTTAACCTCACTGATCATGCATGTAGCATAGCATATCGTTAGATCTACTGTATACAAGTGTAAACCCCTAGACAGTATATAAAGGCCCAAGAGCCACCAAAGAACCTCAGTCTTATCCTCTTGGTCTTTCCCACCTTTACTGGTTGACTGCAAGGACTACGTGATTCACTCTATTGTCACTACTTGATTGTTGCTAGTGCCTTCCAGTAAGGCCTGGTCGTTTCATTAGGACAAGACTTCTAAGCAGCCCTTGAATTAGCTCATCATCTAATCACCCACTCTAGTCACCACCCTTGCCAATAGTAGAATCTCACATAGTTACATCTAGTTCCATACTAAAACCTTGACCATACTTAGTGCCCATCAAACACAAAAAGACTCCTTATGCCCCCTTTCATTTTGACAAAGATATGGAGACCAAATCAGAGAGCACAGATAGTTCAGTGCAGGCATCTAGTATCCAGTACTCTAATAGAACCTGGAGCCTATCTTGTTGAGTTACTAGCAGACTCTCATCATACCATACATACAGTCCAGCCCCTTACTTCTCCTCCTATAGGTAAAGTGAGTTAGTCTATCATCCAGCAATACCGATCAGATCACCAACCCCTCTTGAGAAACCAGTTGACTGGAGGCCAGTCATCGATAACCCTGGACATCTCTTGATGCTACCATCTTTCCCAAATCAGCAAGTGATATCACTCTTGTTGACCCTATCAATTTTACTCTACATTGAATCATCATATCATCAAATGTCTCACATATTATTAGAGAGGGAATACAACTGGGCATACAGCAGCAATGGCAATAGAAGCACATTGCAGAGATTAGAGAACAGGTTTATGGGGCCCATAGATGTATCGAGGCGAGACTACTACTTCAAGAGAGAAATCAGAAATGAGGTAGGCCTGATAATATCCTTCATTACATTCCACCTCAGTGGCACAGAGGCATACATCCTCCTCTATATTTACCTTCTCTTTCTACTCTTTGACTAAAGGCAAAACTCGCCCTACCTACATGCTATTATACAGATTACACACACCACTAGTTAGCTTGTTCCAACAGTATGCAGAATAGCTAGGTTCCATCCTCATCCTATTCCTATTCCCAATAGACCTCCTGCTCCTCCTCCATATATTGAGTCAGAAACAGATTTGGAAACAAACTCGGAAACAGTTACCCAATAAATGTGGATTACATAAATCAACACTAAAAGTTGACAACCGATCAAAAAAAGGGTTTCCAATCTCACATTATCAATCTTGCTAAATACAAATTGGGTAAACTTTATCACCCCAATTCCCCCTATCACTCAATCTTGAAAACAGCTCATCATCTCAAATGACAGAACACTCATACTGTTCATAAACTTTTATGAATGAGTTCCTCATCACATTCTTGTATATTTACAGCACCTTGATCACTGTTCTTGTCTATTGTATTCGGAAGTCAGTACCGAAGAATCATCCCCTAGCAATTGACTTTTCTTGCAATCCAAAGTATTACTCTATTACCATTGGTTTTACGGTTGACCAGGGGAGTACCAATTTTTCCCTTCTAACCAACATCCCCTCCACCTCTCTATGGGATGACTTGCTATATGATGTGGGGGATTACTTTTTTAACGCCCCATTGACCCCCAATGCAGAAGGTAATGCCTTCTGAACTCCAACCATCAACACTGCCATCAAGGCTGCACAAGGCGGTGGACACTGTATTTAGGCTATGCTTCATCTCCTCTATTCCATATTTACTATATTTCACATACAGACAGCCTCTCCTCAACTATGCTCTCTCACACATAGCTTCATAGTCCAATTCCCCCAGATCCAATCTGACATCGCCTCTCATCTATTCTGATTAGTATTTATAGTTAACTTGCCCTGAAGCCTTCTTGCACTATATATAACAATGCTTCTTTCATGTAAATCCCAACCTTAATATACACTATTTTTTGTGTAAAGTCGATCTTCCATCAAAGTTCTGCCTCGCTTCAATCTTGCTCAGATTTGGAAGCCATCTCCTCATTACTCTTGCTATTTGCAGTGATAGCAAGTGTGGTACTTTGTACTATCACTCTTAGTCAGGCTTGCCCCCTCTAGAGCATGGTTGACTTGCCATTTGCCCAAGAAGTATTGGCCCACATTTCAGGTTTCTGTATAATAAGCTACATCTGCAGAGTAGCAACAAAGCCTTCCTTCGGCATATCGGAGTCAATGTTCTCCAGACCATGCAATTTGGGAACTGGAAAGGTGCCTGTTGTAGATCAAGAAGATTACACAGTCA
This sequence comes from Boletus eberwhitei, assembly GCA_038090915.1. Lineage (NCBI taxonomy): Eukaryota > Fungi > Basidiomycota > Agaricomycetes > Boletales > Boletaceae > Boletus > Boletus eberwhitei. The sequence continues at coordinate 26,248 of JBBPNO010000308.1, forward strand.
TGTGTCAACAGTTACACAGGTTGCATAACAATCGGTGATCCAACAATCACCTAGAACATTGATGAAAAGAAAAAGATCCCAAAAGATGAAGAAGATCCTTGGGCAGACCTAAACCATGAGAACAGTTGAAATGCTCAACCCCTTGAAATTGAGCAACCTAATCATAATACCCCTGAGTGGATTGACTGGATCTTCACTCACATCTCCCCAAATCAACTCCAACAAATCACTAGTCAGTTTTTCTACTCACACTTTCAATCCACCTTTGCTAGAGAACAAGAACAGGAATACATAACTGGTTCTAGCACCTCTATTAAAGCTAATGCCTCTACTGAACCAACTTTTGCAGAATCACCTGCACCAGCAGATAATTGGGAAATTGACTCCACAACCAAGATTCCCAGACTAGATCTTTAATAGATCTATCTAGTACTAGTCCCTTGTCCCTTGATTTCATCTTGCTTGATTGTAATCTAATCTAAGGACTTTCTTTTGTCATGTCATCCTTCGCACAACTTCAACTCTAACCAGTTCCTACAAGATCTTTATGCTCGTCACAATCATGATGCACAAATGGCATTGGTCACCATACAGTTTGGCTTACTAGGTAACCATGCCCTAAACCTAGAAAGCAACTTAGCACAAGCACAGGCATAGATTGCCACCACACCAGCAGTAATGACATCACCCAAAGCATCAAAGAAAGTGGAGATCTTCTCCAATCCTGGTGAATTCAAAGGAGAGATCAATAAGTTCAAGAATTTGTGGTTGAAAATGAAAAACTATATTGCTATCAACCCAGAAACCATTCTTTCTAAGTCCTACAAGGCAGTTGTCACTGTCCTATCTCATATGACAGAACAACATGCAGGAAACTTTGCTATCACACGACTAGAAAAAGAACCAGCATATACATGGGACACACTTGTCATTGACATCCAAAATCAGTTCTGTCCCATTGCTAAATCAGATTAGGCCCTCTTAGAGAAGCTTTGGAAGCTCAAACAAGAAAACACTCATATATGTGATTGGATAGATCAATTCCAGAAACTCTACAAGGAAGCCAACATCATCATTTCTCATGATGTGAACATTCTTGAATGAAATGTTAACCCTGAGATCAGAGACTAGGTAATCAAATCAGGTAAATGAAACTATGGAGACATAGATAAATATCTTGCTGCGATCAGACAGACAGGAGAACTTATTAAGACCATGAGTTTCCTCTGCAAGAAAGGATCAGGCTTTCCTTCCTCATCAGGAAATTCTTCATACCATTCTAGACCATCTTGTGATTCCAATGCAATGGATGTCAATAATATCCACACTTCATGGTCTAATGAAGAAGATTAGGAACATGAAATTGATGCATTTGGAAGGTAACCAAAGAAGAGATTCACTGGATGCTTCAATTGTGGTGGAAATGGACATATGGGTAAAGATTGCAAGAAACCCTCCACCAAATGTTGTGAATGCAATTGATCAAGAGGAGATCACAAGAAGACTTGCTCTAAGCTCAGAAAGATCTGAATTCTCGACAAAGAACCTGCTAATGGAAAGGAAAAAGCCAGAGCAACTTGAACGATCTGAGTGTCCAAGTTGCTAATGAATCTAACTCTATATCTTGTCATTCATCTAGCATAAATTATCATAGCCAAGCGGGATCTTCGATTGATTTGAAGCTTGGCTGGGGCTCCAAACTGGTACTTAATTCTGCTTATCACTCTTCTTCAATCCCAGACAATGTTCAAATTTGCACCTTGAATAATTGTGATATAATCCTATCAGTGGAGATTGCTCCTACTTGACATTGAAACACTTTCATGAAAACCAAAGCTCTCTTAGGATAGTGGAGCTAATGCTATCTATATTGACAAGTCCTACATACAAAGGATTAAACTTCCCCTTCTAGCCCTAGAAAATTCCATACCGGTATACAATGTTGATGAAACATGTAATGCTGCTAGATCAATCATATATTGTACTGAGATCATTATCCAATTTCAGAATCATTGTGAACAAGTCACAGACAATCCTGAGATTAATTGGACTTCTGAAAAAGTCAAAATGACTCAATGTTCCTGGACATGTCAAATCCTAAAATAAAAACCCCCTTTCACATGCCAGCTTGAAGGTGATAAATGTGATTCCCTAGTTCATATCTTTGCTATGAAACAAGACAAACCTAGTCAGAAAAAAAATCCAAAATCTAAGGATCTTATTCCAAAACAATACCATAAGCATCTGAAAGTTTTCTCAAAGAAAGCATCTGAATGAATGCCTATATGAAAACCTTGGAAGCATGCCATAGATCTCAAAGAAACATTCAAACTGAAAAAAGGCTGTTTGATACCCCTTTCACCTGAGGAACAGAAAGAAGTGTCTAATTTCATTGATAATCAACTAGCCAAAGGACACATTAGACCTTCCAAATCAAAACAAACATCGCCTATGTTTTTCATGCCAAAGAAAGATGGACGAAAATGAATGGTACAGGATTACTGCGATCTAAATGAACACATAGTCAAGAACAATTATCCACTCTCCTTGATCTCATAGCTTGTAGACAAGCTCAAAGGATCAAAATGGTTTACAAAGATAGATCTTCACTGGGGATATAACAATGTCCACATCAAAAAAGGAGACAAATGGAAAGCTGCTTTCATTTGTCATCAAGAATCCTTCGAACCCCTAGTAATGTATTTTGGTTTATGCAACTCGCCTGCTACATTTCAAACCATGATGAATAAAATATTCTCGGACATGCCTGATGTCATGGTCATATACATTGATGACCTCATGATCTTCACAAAGACTAATGATCTGAAAAAACATGAAAGAATTGTAAAGAAAGTATTGCAATGCCTTGAAGATCATGACCTATTTGCAAAACCAAAGAAGTGCACCTTCAGTGTCCAAGAAGTGGAATTTCTTGGCATGATAGTATCTCATAATGGAATCAAGATGGACAATAGTAAAGTCACAGCCATTAAGGAATGGCCAATTTCAAAGAATATTAGAGGTGTACGCAGTTTTTTCAGCTTAGCAAATTTCTATTAAAGATTGAGGATATGCACAAGTTGCATGTTGTTACGTGACCTGCGTAACCCGTGACATGTAACCATGTAATCCTTCTTGATCTACAACTGGTACCTTCCCAGTTCCCCGATTAGATCTTGGTCCGGAGGGCATCGCTCTAATATGCCAAGGAGAGGCTTTGTCGCTACTCTGTAGAGATAGCTCACTGTACAGAAGCCCGAACGTGGGCTGGCACTACTTGGACGAACGGCGAGCTGACCATGCTTATAGAGGGCAAGCCCTGCTAAGAGTGATGGTACAAAGTACCGTGCTTACTATTACTGCAAATAGCAAGACGAGCGAGGAGATGGCTTCCAGATCTGAGTGAGATCGAAGCGAGGCGGAACTTTGATTAAGGTTGACTTTACATGGTGAATTGTGTATATCAAGGTTAGGGATTTACATAAAAGAAGCGTCGATATATATAGTATTTGAGACTTCAGGGCAGGCCAGATATAAATACTAAATATGGAAAGGGGATCGGTTCTCAGATGGGATCGGGGAGTATAGGAACTACAAGGCAGTGTGCGAGAGAACACTGCTGAGGGGATGCTGTC
>JBBPNO010000309.1:0-29870 GCA_038090915.1 Boletus eberwhitei
CTATTCATCTTACTCATATTTGATATGATTTATCATCTTATGATAGAGCTCGTTATGCTATTGGCTAGCTGACTGATCATTACTGCGGATTACTCATATCTGCTTATCCTGCTTACTGATCAGCTTATTGATCATTCCATATTATTCTATGACATTCCATGAACTACCCTTATATAGGAGATATAGTACATACGGACAAACAGTCCCTTTACTATATATACTGGGGTCTTACACCCCTCAATACTTAACAGAGATTTCATCCTCTTCAGCTACCAAGCTACCTGTTCACTCCACAATCCTGTGTTAACCTCAAGGACATTCAGTAGTGAGTCTCACACTATACCTTACTCCTCGCTGTGTCCTGCGCACCCCATTCGGGTACCCTTGTATCCCGAAAATAAGCACATGAGCTACATCTACAGAGTAGCGATAAAGCCTTCCCACGGCATATCAGAGTGAAGCCCTCTGGACCAAGATCTAATTGGGGAACAGGGAAGGTGGCCGGTTGTAGATCAATAAGGATTACACAGTCACATGTCAACAGTTATGCAGGTCGCGTAACAGAAACAGCATTCACTTCTCACCCCTTTTGGGACTTCCACAAGAAGGTCACATTGTTCCTTAATGCCTTCCTACCTCAAAACAATATTCCCATACCTGGAGGGCATGCATACTTTGTGATTCCCTGAACAGATAAGGTAAGTATTGGTATGATCAGTGATAGCCCTGTTCGTGACATATTAGTGATGCCCGACATCACATCCTATATGATGATACAGCTACAGGAATTCCGCCAAAAATCTTTTTGTTAGCGAGTTCAGTCCTGGACAGGCTTATGAGGACTTGCACTCCTAATAGTCATGGTGCTGTAAGGAGACACGAACTCGTACAGATACCCATGATTCGGCACAATATCTACATGTATTTAGCTTACAACGAATCAACTAGATCAATGTGTTCCATCTTCGAAACGTGAGCTACGCAGGCAGAGCATCCAGGCGGGAAACCTGAGTGCAATGCTAGCGTCGCCTGCATCTTGCTGATGCTGATCCACTGTAAGTCTCATAAAGTCACAATATAAGCTGAAGGAATGTGCACCATCATATGGACCCTCCCAGCGGTGTACCGTGACCGAGATTGGGATTGGTCGCTTGCTTGTTGCGCCTGATAGGAAATAAGCTATCATGACATGGGACACAATACTGTGTGAAAAAGACGCACCGAACCTGCTTCTGTCGTATCTGCAGAACCTTGCCCGCTACGAGACGCATCATTATTGGGATGCTTCGGAACAGTAGTCTTGGAACTCTTGGTACGCATTTTACGCTGTAACGTCTGATGAATCCCTGCATACAAACCCGAGAAACAACAGACCGCTAATCTTCTGACGGGTAGCTAGAATGATATGTTAGACGCACCGCATCCGATCGTCCATCAAGTTTCAAAGAGGAAGACTCACTCCCATACGTTTCCCACCAATCTTTCGTTCAGTAACAAGTACAAGCTGGTGGTTGAACTAGGAGGTAGTAAGCTCAGACTGTCGTCGACTTCGAAGGGTGAGGACTCAGGAGATGTGGTATTTCGATTTACACGTGGCGCGCAAAGCCGCACCATTAACACGTTTCCGTGTTCTCAATGCGGGCCTGTTTATGCTGGCGCCTCGTGTCCACGGCATTGATTCTTACCCCCAGATTCCAACTAGGTGACGTCGTCGCAACAACCAGGCAACAAATCATGCGATGGAACATTTTGCTCTCAGGCATTATGCCGAGTTATTTGAAGCGAGACTTTATCAACGTGGTGTGCAGGCTAGTGTAATCGAGTACACGTCACGTTTGCATCCGGCGGCGACAGACACGAGCCAAGGAGAAGGAGGGGTGAAAAGAAAAGGCGCGGGAGGGTGGGGCGACGCGTGGATGTGAGCAGGCTAGGAAAAGGTGGGGTAGCATGAGATGAGGCTCATACGAACAGGGGAGATGCGCGATATGGCAGGTCGGTGATCTCTGAAAGCTCCGACTGGGCACGAGTCTCGGATCTGTGCGACCTCGGATCCGTGCGGTAGGAGGGACCGTTGTTTCCAAAAATGATGTCATCATTGTCGGTGTGACCGTCTTTGCTGGATTCGTCGATGAATGCAAACTGGTCGCAACTGAGGTTAGCGGCAATATTATCACGCCAAGCGGGAAGCTGTGCACTGCATCATTTTGTAGGTCAGCCAAAGGGCGGGAGGTTGTTGTAAAGTGCAGTCGCCAAGATATAGGTTTTGTGGACGACGGCAATGATTTCATCGGGGTGATTCTCGGATGAGGGCTCGCACATCATCTTCCATGACTGCGGTATCACATATCCTGGGGGACATCCTCGAAGCACGCTGCGAGGATTAACCTCGCCATTCACCGCGATATTGGCTCCCCATCGTCGAAGACTCCCCACCGATACTCCAAGTACGTCTGCGACCTCGATCTCTGTCCACCTGTCGTTCAAGAGTTCCATGGCTTGATTTTTTATGTCTGTGGATATGGACCGGTAGCCCATCTGCCGTATTGTATTTGTTGATCGCCAGTAGGATCGATAACGAAGGAGCAATGATTTTTTGAAGACACTGTATGATTTTTGATTTTCTGAAATTTCAAACGCCGGTAAGTTGGCTACTTGCTTTTTCTTTTTCCCACCACTTTTTTTCCATTTCTTGCACCTTCACATCTCTATGGAAGCAGGAAAGCACGTCGATATCTGCATCGCATCCGCTGCGTCCTCCACACTTCCAGGAGATCAAACCGAATGCGCGACCTTGAATGTTTCACTTGGCTAGTACCCGATCCCCCTGGCAGACACTGCCATATCTCAACCGTGACGCCACCTTCCCCACCCACCAAAACGACCTCGTCCGCCCAATCGACGCCCCAAAATCTTTCTGCTAGCGAGCTCAGTCCTGGACAGGCTTCATATGAAGACTTGTGCTCCCAATAGTACTGTAAAGGGACACGAACTCGTACGCATATCACAGTCCGGCATATAATATGTACATGTTATTACATCGAATAAACTGGATCAATGTGTCCCATCTCCGATATGTGAGCTACGCAAGCAGCACATCCAGGCGGGAAACCTGAACGAAATGATAGCGTCGCCTGTATCTTCCCGATGCTGATCCACTGTAAGGCTCATAAAGTCACAATATAAGCTGAAGGATTGCGCACCGTCATATGGACCCTCCCATCAGAGGGCTGAGATGTGTCATTTGCTTGTTCCGCCTAACAGGAAATAAGCTGTCCTGACATGGGACACAATACTTTGCAAAAGACGCACCGGACCTGCTTCCTTCGGACCTCGTCCGCTATGAGAAGTATCTTCTTTGGGACCTTTCGGCAATTTATGCTGTAACCTGATGAATCCCTGCATGCGAAAACTCGAGAACCAACACACCATGGGTGGTATTGAAAAACGCTTTCTGACCGTTGGCTAGAATGACATGTCAGACGCACCGCCAACCCGAGATCGTCTCGCAACGAGGAACACTCATTCGCACACGTTTCCCACCCATCCTTCGTGCAGCAACAAAGTATAAGCCGGTGGTTGAACGTTGAACTAGGAACGGTGGTACGCTGTCGTCGGCTTTGAAGAATGAGGCTGAGATGTGGTGTCGCCTAGACCTTGTTCTCAATGCGGGTTTGTTCACGCCGACGCCTCGTGTCTTCGGTATCAATTCTTATCCGGATACCAACTATTAGGTGACCTCGTTGCAACGACTTTGGCAACGGTCAACTGCATCGGCGAGGCCTTGCTTCGTTGCCGAGGGTAGTCTTACCCTGGGACTTGGGAGCGCTCCTCACATCTCGGCTGCAAGACTCGGTTCACGACGAGGGTACAAATCTGCATTGGACCCATACTGCACACAAAACACGCGTGTGTATTCCAGGACGCCCTCCAAGAGGCAGCGCTCATACTACAGAAGAATGTCCTCCACGAGATGGTGGATGAACTTTGTATGCACCACCCCAACTCGGACCAAGTCGTATGCCCATTCATCATGCCATTGTATGTGCATTTGTGCAACAGCTCGCGCGCGCTGCTACAAAGGTCAGATAGGTGAACGTCGCAGACGGATGTTCATATGATCAGGGGAGATGCGCGATTTGGCAGATCGGTGACCTCTGAAAGCTCCGGCTGTGCACCCGTACGGTTCTCGGATCCGTTTGGGCTCATCGCCTCGTCACCGGATCCGTGAGGAAGCCCATCGGTGAATCTCGTTCAGATTGTCGATATTTTATATCTATACCCAAGCATCTGCATGTGAATTCACAAGCATTTCATTTTCTTCCTCCCTTTTTCCCCATTTGTTGGATGTTCACATCTCCATGGAGAGCACGTCGATATCTGCATCGCACCCGCTGCGTCCTCCACACCTCCAGGAGATCGAACCGGATGCACGACCAATGCTTTACTTGGATAATACCCGATCCCCCTGGCCGACTCGCCATATCTCAACGCCACCTTCCCCACCCACACCAACGACCTCGCCCGCCCAATCGACGCCCAAAATCTTCTTGGGAGTACCGCCCCATGCTTTGACGCTCGCGACAGCGCTCTTCAGGCTTCGAAGATCCCATAGACGGGCGATCCCATCGTAGGCGCCTGTCAGGACCTGAGGTGCGCTCGGGTTTAAGGGCGAGGCCAAGGTCTCGTTGGTGTTGGCGTTTTGGGAAAAGGTCGATGCGGCACCGGGATAGACCAGACAGGATGGTGTGGCGGGGTGCATGAGCGTTCCTGCTGTACTCGTGAGCGAGGACGAACGGAGGTCAAAGATGGAGACGGTCCGATCCGTAGAGGCCGCAAGGATGGTGTGCCCGTCAGGTGTAACCACGAGATCGAGCATCGGTCGTTCAGGAACAGCCTAAAAGACAAGGGTCAAACGAAATGGGAACCGGCATGAGATTGATTTTCCATGTCACCTAAAAACGGCAAGGACGAAAGACGTACGATCGTATCCATACATACACCAGACTCGACGTCCCACGTCCGCACCGTCGAGTCGAATCCACAACTATACGCCCGCTCGTTCGATCCAGGGGCAAAGGCCGCCTTGGATACGCGTGCCGTATGGGACTTGAGTACGGTCGTGGGCGCCTTACGTTTTGCGTGCCCTTGGTCAGCCTCGCTGGCAATCTTGCGCCGTTTTTTGCGTTCGGAAGAGGAAGCCAGGTCAGATGTGGGTTCCACTTCGTCCTGGGCAGGGATGGTGGTGTCCCAGAACCCGATGAGGTGGTCCCAGGATGTAGTGAGGAGATGAGACCCAGTGTGATCGGAGGAAATGGAAGATAGAGGCGATGTGTGGAGGTGGAGTGAGGCGAGAGTTTGGGAGGATGGGGATGCATCGAGGAGCGAGATGCGGGTGAGGGAAGCAGTCAGATCGTGTGAGGCGCTCGCGATGACCACAGACTCGTCAGTTGATCCAGGGGACGGGACGACACAGACTGAGGTGATGGGTGCCTGGTGCGCTGGAACGTCCCGGACCAACTGTTGCGCGTAATCAAAGAGACGGATGTGACCGTCATACGACCCGGTTAGAAAATGTCTGGAAAAGAGTACGTTTAGGTGCGATGAGGATACACGAGGAAGAGACGCACTGAGATATACGACAGGAAATAGAGGAGACCCAATCTTCGTGCGGAAGCGTCGTCATACGCTGCGGCGGCAACACCGACTCGAAATACTCGATCTCGAGCGTGTCTTCCTGTCCTGCCCATCAACAAGGTTGTCGTGTACACAATCCATACCGCTCGTTGATGTGACGCGTACCTCACTGATACCATTTTCTGCGCGACATTCTCCGAGGGTGGTCCGTAGGATCGCGCCACGAACGAGAAAGTCAAATGGGATGGGTTTTGCGAGAGAGAGGGCTTTGTTGATGAGTTGCGAGAGTTGGTAGCGTTTCCAGTCGAGCGGGATCATAAATTTCTGGGAAGGGAGAACATAGGGAGTTTTGGTAATGAATAGAACCGCAGCGGACGTGGTGGCCATAGTTAGCCAGTAGTATGTACGAGAAAGTGTTTAACGAGGAAACCCGAGCTTGATTCATTGTCTGTGGCTGTGTTACATATGTTCATCCCCGAGTCCCGAAACTTTGATACGTGAATCATGTACTAGTACGAACAAGATTCCCTTCGAACCGTGTCCCAATGTACGTCGCTAGCGTAACAGCAAAACCTCACCAACCGGCAAATCCAACACGTCTTTTGGAGGGAACGTATGCTTAGCATTATCCTTGATGACGAGTCGCTTGAGGGCTCGACCGCGCTCTTTGCGGATAGACAGCGCCTTGCGGAGACCAGAAATGTCCTGATCCGCCTTGTCTTGTTTCACACCTATCCAACATGAAATGCATTCCAACTCCTCTAATGCTGGCGCACAAAGCAGGTCTTGACCAACATGTCCGTCCTGGTTCTCCGCATCATCGCGAGAGGTGAGAGAAAGTGCTGAAGCCAAATCTGCGATATTGCTATTGGTGACTCTAAGGTGTCTTACTTCCTGGAAGTGCCCTAGAGATTTCTTCCAGAAAGTTGACAAACGTTTAAGGCTGCAAATCTGAGCACTTCGAACGTCTTTTGAGGATACGCTGCGACACATGTTACTTAAAATAAAATCCTCAGGTTCCTGCTTCCTTGGTACGAATTTGAAACCGATCTGGAGGGGGATATCGCAATCCCAGAATACTTCGGGTTCATATTGTGAAGGGGGACGATGTCCATAACGTTCAGACGAACTGAAGAGAAGTTCCCTGTCCGAGTAACGAATACTGAATGTGCGAATTGTGGGACGAAAGAGCTCTTGATCTCCAGATGGGCAGAGTTGTTGAAGGAGCAAGTAGAGTGAGGAACAATCATTTTCGTTGTAGAGGTAGTGTTCGTCTTCGGCAAGTTCGTCATAGCATTGCAGATTCATTTTTGTCTTTGATGGGATCTTAATGTAAGACAGAAGTGCGAGAATGGTTGAAAGCGGAGCCGCAATCAAAAGGCGAGAGAGATGAGGTAAAGCGAGCTTCCGGGTGGGATCAAAGTCGAGCGAGGCCAGAAACCTGTGGTTGCCACGAAGGGCATTCCAGAGATGTAGGTGCACGAGATCGTGCATACAACCCAAGTAGGATTGAAGCTCAACGATATCTAGCCGGTGGTCTTCATGGATATTCACCAGGCTGAGCGATGTTAAACCACTTGGCTGAAACGAATCCCACGGTATTGAGCAGTTGCAGGCTTTCAGTCTACGAAGTGTTGGGATTACTCCATGAATAATTCCCCATCCCACTTGGTAAAATTGTGCATCAACCTCCAGGACTTGCAAACGAGTAATGCGTGAGAACAATATTAAAGGGGACGTGGGGCAGCTGGCAGTCCCATGCAGGAAGCGTAATTCTTGGATACGCTCAGCGTGGTCTGCCAGTAGTGTGTGAAGGAGCCTCGACCACTCTTCCAGTGGTTTATCAGTTTCAATGCAGATCTTCAGTGACCCTCGTTTCGATCTAGCTAGTAATACCTCTGTAAACCCCTGTGACGACACGATAACGTAGGTCCAGAGAGTCGGGCAGTCCAATGCGACGTTGCGCCAATGGCGGCAAACGTACGAAATGTTGACCCAATCGGGTGCACCTGAGTTGGATCGGGGGTGGTTCTCCTGGTAGTAATAGTCAGAAGCACCAAGGACGAATATGTCCGCGAGAACTTCTGTGGGGAGGCGAGAGATAAGGGACAGGGTGTTCCTTTGAGAGCGGAGGTCGCATAGTGACGAATTTAGCCTAGTAATCTCATCATCGATGCGGCACTGAGCCTCGTTTGACATGTTTAAAGTTGTGAGAGATCAGTCCAATTGAGGGGGGTGGTTGTATTCCAGGTAGGATGCACAAACAGGAGCAAGAGTACAAGCAGCTGTTCGATGTAAGCTCACAGCCCGGACATATTTATGTAACTCACGTTGTGTAGAAATTTGGCGAAGGCAGCTAGTAGGATGAATTCCGGAGATGTTCTGAAGCAAGATCGCAAAGGGGCTTTTCGAGTTGGCGTTGTTTTGTCACGCGGTATTGTGGCAACTACTACTTCAGACAGCGCCGCACTGGGCCTCACGGAGAACGGGATAGACGTTCAATTCTACGGCTCACTGACTTGGATACAATGAACTAAACAATCACATAAAGATTTCCGTCGGCAATTCAGAAGCCTGGGAAGGAGAATGCCCTCTGCAGTTCGCGAAACCTAGGCAGCGAAGTTGTCACATGGTGATCGCACACGTCCTTCTCCTGTGGCACCCATCTCACATGACAGCACTTATTTTGGCCTTTTCAAAGGAGATTGAGGCCGTTCGGTCACCTGGGCAAGTATTTATGCGCAGTTCTTTGGCAGGTTGACTGTCTTGCCACTGGCCCACGCATACCCATCTGCGTCGTTCCGCATTCCCTCGATGTTATCACGAACTCCCGTACACTGGGAACTCCTGGTATCTTGCCTTTCCTTCATGGTGAATCGTGGGCTATGACTGAGCTATTATTACCTACCCGGCTCGTCTTTCTTCTCCCTCCCCGCCGTGTTATCTGGCCGCAGAAAAACCAGTCCCATGGTACATCCTCTTATCGAGGTATAAGTAGCAGAACGTTCCACGTGCGAACACCTCTCCCCTACCGACTTATCCACTATGGATGGGACCTCTCTCGCAAAGAACTCGAGCATGTCCCCGAGCGTCGACATCGACTCATCCAAGGAACGCTTCGAACGACCCCGTGGCATAAAGGGTGTATACTATCACCCCATCACGCAGCTCATCATGCTCGGCTTCGTCTGCTTTTTGTGTCCTGGCATGTTCAATGCCTTGACCGGTCTCGGTGGTGGAGGACAAGTAGATGCCACGACGTCCGCGAATTCGACATGCGCACTCTACGCCACATACGCTCTCTTTTCGTTCTTTGCTGGGTAATCGTTCATTCATACCTTTGACACTTGCGAGGAACTTGACATTTGACCAAGCACGGTGAACAACAAGCTTGGTGCGAAATGGACGCTTTTTGCGGGCACGTTTGGTTATGCAGTCTACGTGGGCTCGTATCTGTGCGAATTTCCCTTCAGAACCACTAAGGGATAGTACTCATATCAGTTTGCTAGGGCTATTAACATTCATCCGAATGCAGGCGGCTTCGTTATCGGTGCGGGAGCCTTTCTTGGCATGACGGCCGCACTCTTGTGGACGGCACAAGGGTCTTTGATGCTTAGCTATCCGACTGAGGGGCAAAAGGGTATCTTTATCAGTATCTTTTGGGCCATATTCAATCTTGGTGCAGTCGTTGGTTCTTCTGTGTCCTTTGGACAAAACTTTAAATCGACAGTACGTTCATTCGTATTCAAACTTCGCTCCTCATCTCATCACCAACGGCCGTCAGAATAATAGCGGTATGTCATGCGTTAGAAGCTGACATGAATATCTTGACTTCTGATACTGTCTTTTCTAGTCGGAAATGGGACATATGTAGGCTTCTCCATTAATAGCCTTATCCAGCCTAATACACGCGCCCAGATTGGTTTTCTAGTACTTACGCTCATCGGAGTTACCATTCCCCTCCTTATGGCTGACCCAAACAAAATGATTCGTACTGACGGAACGAAAGTCGTCACGCCACGCTCTCCGTCTTGGAAGTCCGAGTTCTACAACCTCTGGATTGCCATCATTTCCGACCCCATGATTCTCCTCCTCTTTCCCATGTTCTTTGCGAGTAACTACTTCTATACCTGGCGTAAGTCCCCTACTTGATCTCATGCATAAACGTTATCATGACTGACCAAAAAAAATGCGGCAGAATTCAACGACTATAATTCGGCCCTGTTCAACATTCGCGCACGATCGCTGAATAACCTCATGTATTGGCTTTCCCAGATCATCGGTTCGTGGATGATCGGTGTCGTCTTGGATAACGGTCGTTTTCGCCGGCGTACCCGAGCCTTTGCAGGTTGGAGCATCCTCGTTGTGATGGTCTTCATCGTCCACATCTGGGCGTACGAGTACCAAAAGTAAGTTCACGTCATCCACGTCGCGCAATACCAGTGATCAATGAGAGGTCCCCCCTCAATCTCATCCCGCCATGGACCACGTCCAACGCAGAACCTACACGCGCCAATCGATCCCGTCAGACGCGCAAAAGATGGACATTTATGACCCGGCGTACCCAGTACACGTGTGGCTCATGATTTTCTATGGTTTGCTTGATGCGATGTGGCAGACGGCGAGTTTTTGGTTGATTGGCGCCATGTCCAATGATACGAACAAGCTTGCGATTTATGCTGGGTTTTGTGAGTGTTTCGAATTTCTTTCGTTCGTCTTCGCTTCGCCCCATCCCGGGGTGCGCGTTACGTCTATGGAAACCCCTGTGCTGACTGAGACAATGACATGAAAAATACCAGATCACTCGATGCAGTCTGCAGGAGCAGCAGGCGTATGGCGTACGGATGCCATCGGAGTACCGTTCGTATCTGTCTTTGTCACTTTCATCATTCTGAGCCCTCCACGATCCGCCCACGATGCAAAGGACCTGATTATCCATCTCACCTCCCCCCGTCTCTATCCAGGTACATGAACATCTTCCTATCGACATGGTGCCTCGTGGCAGCCGGCCTCATATTCGCCTTTCCGATGATCTATGCACGGGTCCGGGATACGACCGTGCTGAATGACGAAGTAATGTCCGTGGCTTTTTTTTCTCTTTCTGTCGGCCTGTAACGGGATAGCTGACCATGCGTCCATTTGTAGTTTGAAACAGGCGCTCGGGGATGCGGGGACAACGGAGAGTGTTGAGGTGTCCGAGGAGAAAGCGTAGTACGGCGTATGACAAGGATATCGGTCGTCGTCCGTCCGATAGAATGCAACACACTTGCACTATCTGTAATTGATTCAGAGCTGGCTGAATGGTGACCACCCCACGTTTCCTGAAGTCACCTTCCTCGATTCCATCTATTCGATTGAAAGTCCTGTGCATGCTTGGCGGCACCTGGAGGTCATTGAAGCTAGATCTTGAGTTTAAACCCATTCTGAATGGAACATCTGACCTTGAACTCGACAGCTCAGCCGGTCGCAGAATCGCTTGGGCTGCTCTCTGTCCTTTGGGATCCTGCATGGTGTCATCTGATCACCAACCCTCTCCAGCCGCACCAGCGCCGCCTTTCCAACAATCCAATCAACCCCACCCCTTTTTCATTCCTTTACCGTTACTTCCTCCCCTTGTATTCGGCACGGATCACTAATCAGGCCCTCGGGTCGCGCCAATATCACGAGAAGCAGCCTCTGAATCGCATCAAAAGTAATTACCGCGATACAGGCTCCAGCCTGCGAATATTCGTGCGAACAAGTTCTGGACGTGTAGTGGACGAGTTAAACCCAGACACGACCTCCTATAGGAAACGCTCTGCGCCCGCATAATAGAGGTACGGTGAGGCGCGTACCCACCGCTGACCCCAACTGAGCACCGTCGGAGCCTGGATCCATCAGTCAACTGACCCACTGTGCCGAATGAAGCTACCCTAAATTAGTAGAGAACGCCAACGGAGAAAGATCGCGTTCGGATACACTTCGTGTGATGGCGATCGAGAGTCTAGAAGGCGGGGGAAGGGGGGATTGTCAAGGTCTATTAAGGACCTGTGATGCTTTGAATATGCAATGCACGTGCATTCCCTATGCGATTCCATTGGATAGCGCCCACCGATGATTCTAGCCTGTTTCATGACCTCGTGCTCCAAGAATGAGCGGCGAGCTGCTGTTGTATTTCGGTTCCAGTTCGAGATCGGCGTTGCTGTCGGTGCCTGATAATTCTTGTACCTTTAGGATGCGGGCGGTGAGGGACAACCTAGAAAAGGCTTGGGTCCTTATGAGCATCTATCCTATGACCGAAGTGCTGTGGCAAACATTTGAATAATACTTGGACCACTGTGTCTCCGATCAACATTTCTGGGGTTCTGGAAAGCAATTATGTTCGTGCTTTAGCCAGTATCATTATTCGGTCCCATATCAGGCCTTCAGGACCCACCATGCTGAAGGTATAAAGTCAACTCAGCGGAGGGCCTCCCATCCAGAACATCGTCTCACCAAATTCAGAATATCGATGTCTGCTGCTTACAACCTTTTCTCCCTTGTGCCAGGAGAACCTAATGTCGGTATCTGGTACTTGAACCGGGACCTGATAGGCCAGCCTGTTCGACTCGACGTTGACCTTGTCGAGGTATTCTGTTTGATGTTACAAACTGAAGGTACAAACCTCACACCGCCTGTAGTGGATAGCAAGACCATCAATTATCGGCAGGGGTCCCACCCAGTTGAGTGCCGGCCCTTACCGGTACACTCGAGACCATCACGGGGAGGTCTTTGCGACCAATGACCCCGTATCAAATCAAGACTGGTTCCTTATCCCCAGCGACTATGACAACGCCTACTTGTGAGCACATATGTCAAATGGTGTCTATATGTTTCACTCACCCATTGCCCGTATCATTTTATATTTAGAATCGCGACTGACCACCACGGCACCAGGGTATGGACTGCGGAAGAGCCGCGCACTCCGGTATTCCATTATTCTTCCTAGTGCAGCAGAATTTTCATCAGTGACATAACATAATTAGATAAGGATCAGAAGATTCACCGGAGAACGCAACCAATTGTTCAGGTTTGAGCGTGTTCTGAACCCCGGTGAATGAGGAGGTACTTCACAAGTTGTGAGGTCGATGGCGTAGAAAGCGTCGGATGTACGTGTATATCATTGTTATCGAGTTCGTACTAGCATGAAGGTCCCAGCAAGCAAGATCTACTAGTAACGAGGGCTGTTGTGAATGGTTTCAGAGTGGACTTTCTTTTACTTTTTCCATCCTGACAACCTTTTGCCTGTCAGCACCGACGCCGGCGAGGCAAAGCTTCCGAAGTGGACGAATTAAAATATTATTCCTTGGTTGGTTGGCGCGGTAATGTCAGGAAGGAATCGCAAGTTATCTAAACGGAGGACGCAAGAATATTACCCCACCACTTACCCCAAACACACCATTTTGGCCATTTCTACACAACTACCGGATTTACTTTCTTCAAACCTTGTTCCCCAAGGTCTCAGCTACACGCTCGTACAACAATGGGAATAAAAACGGTATTTGAGGCTGCTGGCACAGAATCAATGCAACAAGGTTGTTACACACGGCATGGAAGCCGTATCGAGGGTGCGACATACTCCGCTTCAAATGCTGGTCTGCCTCGAGTCTTGACAATAGGGGGAGCTGAAGCGGAGCGTGAATTCTGGCCACACCCTTCTCTGCTCGACTTGTCCTGTTAAACTGGTTATTGTTAAATAGCATCCCATTTCAATTCTCAAACAGTGTTATGGCTAATTTCACTACGACAAGTGAAGAGGACCCTGAAAGAGCGGATGTGGTATGCTTTAACGACATCATTCAATATCCATCATTAAAGCGGTGTGATACGAAGTGTTACAATACAATACAACGGAAAACAAACGGGGCGGGGGAATAGGGGGTACACGTAGAGTACAACAGAAGTTTAATATACTCGTTATCCAGATCGAAGAGAATAGAAAGCGCACGGAAGCCGACACGAGGGCTTGATCACAACACTCTACAGTCGTTCAACACTTCAAAGACGTAGTCTGCCATGATCTTGTGCGTCACCGCCGAAGGATGTCTGTCGTTGTTGGACGTCACGTATCAGTTCCACGGCATGCGAGCGAACTAACGAAACATGAACGTACCCCCAGAACCATTCAAAGTGATGATCTGGATCCGAACAACCACCATGCGTTGTCGGCCCCGGGTTACACGCAGCCGTACTCACATACCCAAACGCCTGGTAGCCGGGATCCAAACCCAACACTCCATCCCAAATCGTCGCAAAATTGGCAAATGCAACACTGATTGGAGGGTCCTGTGCGTGGAGTGAGATCAGCCCGTCAAAGACGGATTGGAGCCAGGCATCGCCCCAGGTGTCATGGGTGCCTCGACCATAAGCGTCGGTAACGAGGAAGTTGCGGGCGTTGGTAGGGGGTTGAGAGAGGAGGGTCATTTGGTGGACGAGGTCTTGGGCTGCTTGCGGGAGGTGGTTGCCGTCGACTAGACATATAGATGTTCGTTTATGAATGAGCGTTCCGATGTGGTCTTCAGCGCGCTTACCAAAGGAATCACCCCAGTCACTGTAGGGCGTCGTCAGTCAAAGCGGGTTAGCCTCGAAAAGGGAGCGGAGCTGACTTAATACCAAAAAAGACCGTGTAAAGCGTGGTCTCTGGGTCGAGCTGATTGGATTGTTTGAGGAATGTCGTCGCTGTGACAAACGTCAGGCGAGTATAGAACTAGGTACGATTCCATCTCACTTTGCATGATAAAGTCCCTTGGGTAGGGGTTGGACGGCCACAGGCTGATATTGGTCACCGCACTGGACCACTTGCAAGGGATTCAATAAGACGATAATATTGTCTGCTGTGAGCGAGAGAACATACAGCGTAATCCATAAACGTGGCGTTGATGCTGTCCGTGATATGCTCGACCCAAACCTTTCCGTTAGTCGAACGATCCCCCGCGAACGGATTCGGAGGGATCACAACGGGTGGCGCGAGCGGCCCGCCGTCGTGTCTTCCACCATCTGTATACGAGTCCTACACACATGCAAAATGGTGGTCAACGCTCTTACAAGCACGAAGATGAACCAAGTGCGTATGCACCCCAAAGGATACGATCGTCTTGATGTTCGCAAGGTTGAGCCCGGCGTTCACGTCGGAGACGGTTCCCCAGAGGGGTCCACACTGAGGATGAACGGCGAGGTGGACGTCTGTCTCGTCGGATCCTTGATGGGGTAAACACCGCCGCTTCAGCGAACGAACGCAAGAAGAACGGAAGAGAAAGTCGAACAGGCTTTAGTAAAAATGAATGTTCCAGCCGAGTGTAATCGGAAATGAGGAACGCGGCAACAGCGAGATGAAAAAGTCCACGAGGGTTCATATAGAGATGATGAGAAGCGAAGCTCACCAGCGCTCAGTCTGAGAATGCGCGTGAGCTCGATGAAGAGCTTCTGAAAGCCATAAAGCGCGAGGAGGGGGTAGAGGAACCCCAGAGCGACGATCATCTTGGGGAGTTTGCGAGCGATGGGCTGTACGCTTGCAGGCGGTCGCGGAAGGAGCGGAAACGAGATGCTTGTGCTCGAGTTCTGAATCGACTGGGTGGGATCAGTCAAGTATTGACGACGCAAGAGACAAACCGAGAAATCGATACCGGCGAACACTCTGGTGACCAGCCGGGTAACAGCAGTCGTGAAACTTGAAAAGCCAGGCTATGGATTTCGGCTGGATCATGCGGTACTGGTCACTCACGGCGGCCCTGCCGCATCACGAGTGGGAAGGGAAAAAATATAACGCTAAACTTTCTAGTGAAGTTGCCAGAGACACATGGCGCGCGCGGAGTTCATATACTCGAATGGCTCCCAGGCCTGGCAAGCCTGAGTGCAATTATGAAACCGAGTCCTAACGTAGCTACCGTCCAGATTGACGGAAGTTGACAGCAGTGAGAATATTATCACAGTTCGTGAGGGCTTCGTTACAAAAGATATTTTGACAACCGAGCCAATAAGAACTTCGACTCTGACCACGACTACTGTAAACAATGTTCATGTATGGACAACTGAAGGAATTAGGCTTTCATTTTGATTGGAGAGCCTACGATGGTAATGATCGCGGATCATCGCAAACCGCCGTCGTCGTCTTCCCAAAACAATCAGGTCTCCAAGCCTCGAGGCCTTACCCTCAACCTCTCAGTTGTGCTCAACCGTATCGTTGACGAATGGAGCTACACAAACTCATATCGGACATCTTGGGAGGTAAGGCTTGTGTCCTATCCTTCGACAACGTGGCCGTTGGCCCCGACAAGGACTTTACTGCCGGCGTTCTCTCTGCGCTAAACTTTGCGAGGCTCGCTTTTGCGGCAGAGGCGAATACTCCCATCTTATCCAAAATCATCGCGTTGCTATGCTCGAAGAAGATGGTCGAGGTACGTAGAGCCTTTTTCGAGGGTCAATCCACTAATTCTCTTGTGGCGTCCAGGATGCCCTTGCAATCTGTCGCGAATCGCCTCGTGGTGTTCACCTGGAAGTCGAAGATGTATATCGCATCCCTCTATTTGAAGTGCCACTCAAACTTGTGTCCACGGACTACGATTCACCAAGCCCTAATCACATCGCAAGATTGTTGGAGTATGTGGTCTGCATAATTTTCCCTTTGTTCCCTGCGCTGATGGAGCGATACCAGAAATCTACGTGCCCTTGGTTCATCGGCTGCTATCCTCATCACTCGTTGTCCAGATGTCATCACATGCTTACGGCTGCGAACATCTGCACAAGACCTTTTCGTCCTATTTAATCCACGAGTAACCTCAGAGCGACAGCAAGTCCCAACTTCGACCTTCAGTACATCTCTTCCGCAGATCGTACAGCAAATTTGTGAAGTATTCCCCTTGGACAGGATTCCCCTTGCCCAAGTCGATCTGGACTGGCAGGCAAAGTTGCTTGAGAAATGCACTGGACATCTGTTTGTTCCCAGGCCCACTTCCCACGATCCTGACGTAGGAGAGGAATCTCTTATCGTATCCAGTTTAACACTCCTTACGTTGAGGGCGGAACTAGTGGAACTCACCCACGGCAATGGCGATCTCAAAAGGGAGAAGCAGCAATTGGAGAGAAGCGTCGTTGATCTTGAAGCCCAACTAGAGAAGGAAAAGGCCAAAACGAAACGTGTTCAGATCTCCAAGCCCTCGGCGAAAGCAGTTCACAACAGCCGAGGTTCTCAGCCTACCCAATATTCCCGCTCCACTGGAGAACGCCAAAACATTTTCCGTAGAGATGAAGAGATGGACCCCAGTATGGTGTTTGCGCTCCAGCTGCAGGCGACGTTCGACTCCGAAAACGAACTCCTTCTAAAGCAGAAACGCGAGCTCATGCAGACTGCACAACGCCAGTACCACTGTGGTGTCTGTCTGGATGATTTCCCAGAGGATGATGTCGTTCATATCGACGCATGTGGACACGAAATTTGCAGAGATTGCACACGTGGGCATGTTTGCATCAAGATCGAGGAACATCGTTTCCCTGTACTCTGCCCAGTCTGTATGGCAGACCACAGAAACCAAAATCCCGGAAGTGAGTCTCGTGATTGTCCGCCTTTACGTCTGACCGGTATTCATCACTTTCAGCCATACCGGGTGCATTGGTGCAGTTACTCGGCGTCTCCGAGAAACAGTGGGATACCTGGGTAGAGATGGAAATCGCTCAATATTCAATCCTGATCAGTTGTCGCAAGTACGTTTTACATGTTTCCCCTCGTCCCCTCGTGGTGACCTTGTACTCGAGGTGTCAGCATTCCGGCTTCGTCGACAGACAGGATCTTGAAGCCGAATCTGAAATTCACTGCCCTTTTTCGTCATGCGACCATGTGTGGTGCAAAAAATGCCAACAGACGATCGACCCAAACGGACCTAAACACTCGTGCGATGGAACAACGGAGTTGGATCATCTCGTGAAACAGCAAGGATGGCGGTACTGCCCCAGTGAGTTGAACTTCACCTCTCGCGTATCGACATTGCTTCACGACCTTCCTTCCCTCCTATAGACTGCAAGACGCCCATCCAGAAAGTCTCTGGTTGCAACCACCTCTCAGTACGTCGCCTGTTCGCTTGCGACTTGCCATAACACGGGCATTTACGAAACTTGCTGTGACATTCAGTGTGTTGCGCCCGGCTGTAATACGCATTTTTGTTATGGCTGTGGTCAGACGATCAACCGAACCGCCATTCCTCAGGAAATACAGCAAGGCAAAACCGAGCACTTTCGCACTTGTGCTATCAATTAGGGCACGTATTTGCAGATAGCTTTGCCATTGTGGAAGCACTTCTCGTGGGGGGTCTCGTGGGGGGTTTGCTATCACGCTTGACAGACGTGCATGTATCAGCCGTTGTAACCAGACCTGTGAATCTGCGTCCATCTGCTTGCGGTTTGCTAGCCTCCGTCCGAGGAAGTCAACTCGCTAGCTGAGGCCACGCTGAACGCGCACAAGTACTCTATCGAAGCGCCGGTGCTGTGGGCGGGCGTCATTAACGCAACGTTTCTCCCTCCTCAACGAGGCCGCGAGGAGTGTCTGTGCTCATCGAGTGACAGTGACAGCGCTATATGAGGCACACACACCCGGGTGGGGGGTTCATCTCCTCCCTCAGCCTTCAAACCTCCAAACGTCTTCACGCCATGCTTGGCGAACGCCTGTCCGCATGGTTCGGTACAGATCACGGCGGAGTCGTCAAAGATGTACTTTCAGGAAAAGAACGCATTCTCCCCCTCGTAGACGTCCGACGCTACCCATGTCGAACCCTCTCGGCATGTCACTTTGCCGCACTGAATTTCGTGCGGGTCGTGTTTAAGCACATGCAGCGCACGCGAGGGACCTCGAGCCCGAGCATGGTGCGATGGTTGAATGCCATCATGGAGCAGCGCGTCCTCGAGGTATGTGGGTCAGGGGTTGTTGACGTGGGTTTGGATCGGTGCTGACGCTTTGAACTTGTCGCGCATGTTTAGGAAATGTTGTCTCCGTGCGAGCAGTTGACCGGCGAGGAGGCAATTCAGTTGGAGGAAATGTATCGCATACCTTTGTTCGAGGGTCCGCTTGTCCACGTTGCGACCAAGCACGGCCCTCCGAGTATGATCCTCCTCAAAAAATCGTTGCGGTCAGTCCTTTTCTCTGATTTTGTCATCCTCAATAAACTGGACGACTCACATATGTTTCCTTTCCTTTCCTTCTTTCCATCCTTTTTTTTTTTCTTTTCTTTCGGTAGGCAAATGCAACTACATGCCTCCCCCGTCTCAGCCATGGTCGTGAGCCGCAATTCAAGCACGACTGTATGTCTGAAGTTCCGCGAAAATTTCAAAGATGTCTTTCTCGTACTCGATCTCGCCGTCGCTCCGCCGGAGCACAGTGCGATGCTCGCCCTTGTGATCAACACGTCCTTGGAACAAACAGCCGCCCGCATGTCGGGGATCTTGCCGGTCGATAACCACTTGGTGACGCGCGATAGGCAGTGGCAGGCCCAGCTGTTTACGAGCTGTACGATATGTATGTTTACACCTGCTGAAGGGGTTGTGATGTCGTCAGATGCAGAGTCATTGGCGATCAACGAGAGCGTTGCGTTGTTGAGGGTCATGGGGGGAATAGATGATCAAGGACGGGATCGGGAAAGAGAAAGAGAAAGAGATGAAAACAGAGACCGAAACCGAAACCGACGCCAAAACGATCGACCCTCCGGATCAAGCCAGAGAGAGCTGCGGAAAGAGACTCCGTTTGACGTTGGTAGGGCTGCGCCAACGACAAGCCCCAGGTATGCTGGCCGTGTCGGTGTTGGGTCGTTGGGAGAAGGGTCAAGTATGCCCATGGAAAAACTACGCCCGAAGACGACGTTTATACCATACGAACAGACCAAACGATACTGCCGGATATTCTTTTCAGAAGATGAATCGTCTGCGCCTACGAGCACGAGTACGAGCACGAGCCCCACCTCGCTCTCGTATGAAGGGTCTGACGAAGAAGCATGTTTTGAATGCGTGATCTGTTTTGAGGACATACCTGAGGAGAATGGGATTCACCTCCTTCCTTGTGCTCACGGATTCTGTAGGGGTTGTCTTGCAGGACATGTTTGTTCAAAAATCGAGGAACGCAAGTTCCCCGTGTTCTGCCCGCTATGCATGGCCGAACAGGGAAACGCCAGTCCTTCTGGTGAGTAGTAGCCACCAATTGAATCGTAGGCGGTTGCTGAACAGGACACGAACAGTCGTGTCTGGAGCCTTGGTTCAACGACTCGGGGTATCCGAGGCACAGTATGCGATCTGGTCTGAGCTCGAATTGGCACATTTGTGTGTGCGGGTACATTGTCGCAGGTGATCGACGGGTAGACCTACTTATTGTCCAAACCCTGGAACTCATGTGATCCAAGGTGCAATCGCTCGGCATTCGTCGACAAGGAAGATTATGAACAATCGGAAGAACTCCGTTGTCCGCTCCCAGGATGCAGGCATACCTGGTGCAAGAACTGTCAGCAAAGCCTTTCGGGAGGTAAACTGAAGCACTCTTGCGACGGAGCGGAGGAGCTGGACTACCTCGTGAAACAGATGGGATGGAAGTACTGTCCAAGTAAGCGCGTTTCTTTGCTCATCTTGGCGTCGAAACCGAGTCGGTGATCCTCGGTCACAGAATGCAAAACTCCGGTTCAAAAGAATGGGGGGTGCAATCATATGACGGTGAGTTGAACATTGGTGTTACAAGGCCGTCTCAGACCATCGTTGACGTTGCACATTCTTTGTAACGGGCCGCCACTCAGTGCGCGACACCAGGATGCAACACGCATTTCTGTTACAGGTGCGGGAAGCAAATCACGAGAGCGTCTATCCCGCTCCTTGTGAGGTCTGCTGTGAACGCACATTTCAAACAATGTACGCTTTGAGCCACGCTGAGACGCGGTACGATAGGGCTGCCTGGAGGCTTGATGACTATTTTTACTTAGTATGTTACCGTACTACTAACTGGCTTGAAATTGGTCGAGGTGGCTGTGCTCGCAAAGTGCTTGTACATGTTTTGATATTGCCACGTCTGTTACGACTTTGGAACGGAGCGTGTCAAATCCTAAACGTTGCCTTTCTACCTCCAAACGCACCTGGGCTCATCCGTACAATGAGCGGGTGTAAGTTCATTTTCTCTCCTACGCAGTGTAATTTGCTAACTACCGTTTTCTTAAAGTCCGGTTTTTGAATCTCGTCCGACCTTTCCTTCCACTTCTGCCCGAAGTCTCTTCCCCAGACCGCAAGGTGCGCGACCAACAGATTTCAATAATTCTATCTCTTATTTTCCGCCAGGTACCATTCAACCAAAAGCTACTATGGACCGCGGTGACGCTCCTTATTTTCTTGGTCTGCTCCCAAGTCCCGCTCTATGGAATCATGTCCTCCGACTCGGCCGACCCTCTGTACTGGATGCGTGTCATCCTTGCTTCAAATCGCGGTACACTCATGGAACTCGGTATCACCCCCATTATCACTAGTGGAATGATCATGCAACTCTTGGCTGGTGCAAACCTGATCGAAATTGACTTTAGCTTGAAGGAAGATCGTGCTCTTTTCGGCGGTGCACAGAAATGTGGGTCTTTTACCTTGGGCTATCCGATCATTGAAAACGGTTTTACTGACCAAAATTTTAGTGTTCGCTCTCATTATCTCTGTCGGTCAGGCTACTGTCTATGTCCTCACGGGCCTCTACGGGCAACCCAAGGATTTGGGCGCCGGCATTTGCTTGTTGCTCATCATTCAGCTTGTCGCCGCAACTCTCATCGTCACTTTGCTTGATGAGCTCCTCCAGAAGGGCTACGGTCTCGGCTCCGGTATCTCTCTTTTCATCGCCACCAACATTTGCGAAACCATCATCTGGAAGGCATTCTCCCCGACGACTGTCAACACCGGTCGTGGTCCAGAGTTCGAAGGTGCAGTTGTTGCCCTCTTCCATCTCATCTTCACCTGGAACGACAAGGGTCGTGCGCTACGCGAGGCCTTCTGGCGAGACCGTCTCCCGAACATAATGAACTTGATCGCCACTGCTGTCGTCTTTGCCGTTGTCATTTACTTGCAAGGCTTCCGCATTGAAATCCCTGTCAAGAGCAATCGCTTCCGTGGGCAACGTGGCTCGTATCCAGTAAAACTCTTCTACACATCCAACATGCCCATCATGCTCCAGTCTGCCCTTACTTCCAACGTATTCATCATCTCTCAGATGCTTGCTTCGCGCTTCCCGTCCAACTTCTTGGTAAAGCTCGTTGGAGTATGGGAGGTCAGTCGCAGTGTTGAATGCGTTCATGAAAGTTCATTAACCATGTGACCACATAGCCCGCAGAAGACTCGCCACAGCTTCGTGCTGTCTCTGGTATCGCTTACTACATGTCCCCCCCTCATACTATGAAAGAAGCCCTCCTTGATCCCATCCATACTGCTCTCTATGTCGCCTTTGTTGTCTCTGCTTGCGCTCTCTTTTCCAAGACCTGGATTGAAGTTTCAGGAAGTGGTCCTCGGGACATTGCCAAACAGCTCAAGGATCAACAGATGGTCAGCGCCTATATTTAAAGCTGTTCTTGTGCGGTGCTGACGGCGTATGATTTACAGGTCATGGCTGGCCACCGTGAAGGTTCGATGTACAAGGAACTGAAGCGCGTAATCCCTACTGCTGCTGCCTTTGGAGGGGCCATTCTCGGTCTCTTGTCCGTCTTTGCTGACTTGATGGGTGCGATTGGTAGTGGAACAGGTATCCTTATGGCAGTCACCATTATCTACAGCTGTACGTGTCTCGTTCTTCATCGTTCTGTTGTGCACGGCTGATGTCATCCGTCGTGCAGATTGGGAAATCGGTATTCGGGAGTCTGGTGGAACCGAGATGGCCGCGCTAGGTGACCTATTGTAAAAAGTACACACATTTCCTCCACCCGACCTCCTTGGCTGTATTTTCTTTAATAAGCCAGGTAAGATGGAGGGAGGGGAAGGAAATGGAGAATAGCATAAAAGAGATCACGATGGAGCGCGAGTCGTGTAATGTCTGGGTGACCGCCAGAGCATCTGGCGGCCCTCTTGGATACTGGTAACTTAGTGTCAATGTGAATCAACTAGGGAGTGGTTTAGCATGCAGACACTTTTCCTGGCTAAATGCGAGTCCGTGAGCCTAAAGAATTTCGGGATCAGTCTACTGTGGATTCAGATATTTAGCTTGAGGTAACCAGCTAGTGTCAATATTTGAGCGAGCGGAGGCGATATTTGCTTCTAAGTTATTAATAAGTAAGTACGTCTCTTTTCCTCACCTCGAAGTGTCACCCA
The DNA here is from genome assembly GCA_038090915.1 of Boletus eberwhitei. NCBI lineage: Eukaryota > Fungi > Basidiomycota > Agaricomycetes > Boletales > Boletaceae > Boletus > Boletus eberwhitei. The sequence goes on from JBBPNO010000309.1 coordinate 22,936, forward strand.
TTGTTTCGTTCACGAGTCCCCCTGTTACACACATTAATCTTAGTCGCACTCCGCCACCTACATCTTCTCGCTTTCAAGCTATACAACTGGCCCCGTGCGACATATACGAACTTTCATGTCACCTGGATGAAAAGTAACGTCGAGTGCACCAGTGACTAATCAGAGATGCCTGGACCTTCTAGCCATTGTCGGGCCCGGGCCAGTATCTACAACTCAGAGAGACCAATCTGAAGCTATGGATCGTGGTACCGTCATGTGTTCAAGTTACCGGATCAAGTTTTCAAGACAGGCGCTGTGACAATTTGGTCGGATGATGACGATGACTAGTACTCCGACCGCGTGGCATGTGAATCAACTGAGATTTTTGAATTACCCGTTCAACGTTGTCGACACTCTTGCTGGCCAGGTTCACGGCATCAACGACTTGCTTTATTGTATAGGTCCAGGTATTGTGTCGGGTTGAACTTGACCTCTCGTTGTCAAATGCAAAACGCAAGACGGAGTGACTTCGGTGGGTCAGAGACTTTGGCGAGAGTTTCCCACTGCACAATGATGTACTCACTAGGACAGATACCGCCGCTTGCGCCGGGACTCCCATAGCATGTCATGTGTCCTTATGTGGTGCTTTAGTGTCAAAAAGCACGCAACCGGCACTTTCCTTTTCCCACCTCCTTGGGCAAGGTACCGGTGGGGCACTTCTCATTCCGTAGGTTCCCTCTTTGTTGCATCTAGCATTTCAATTTACCCACCAGGATTACCCTATAAGGACTCGAGATTTGGTGGCCATGGGTGTATTGATATACAAAAGTTTACTATATTAGCTGGCCCTGGGTTCCCAATATCCCGCATCCATCTCACACCCACACCGTCGAGGTATCGTACCCGTCATGTCTATCACACCGGAGAACAATCGCGACGGGAGTCCTGTTGACAAAGGGACGCTCGAGGCTCAGATCGAGCGAATTCACTCTGCGGACGATGATGCACCCCACGCACTCAGTCCCGAGGCTGAGAAACGACTTTGGCGCAAGGTCGATTTGCGGTTGATGCCAATTTTAAGTTTGATGTATCTTCTTTCTTTCATGGACCGAGGTAGGTCGGATAGAGGTTCAGCGAGATTCTCAAGCTGAGACCGATGCTTTGTTTTTATTATTACCATTGGACAGGCAATATCGGTATGTTCGCTCGTCGTTCGGCGTACTTGGTCAACTTTAGCAGACTCACTTTGAGCAAGGAAACGCCAAACTCGACGGTCTCACGACGCAGCTCTACCTGACTGGGGACAGATACAATATTGCCCTCGTGCGTCATTTAATCATCCCTGCTTAGATACCTTTGTTAACTCGGATTACAGACCATGTTTTTCATGGTGCGTACTCTGCGTTCGTCTTTAAGCTCGCGCTTCAACTCGTTTCCCTACAGTCGTATTGCGTGTTCGAATGTCCAGCCAAGTAAGTGTCGTGATGCCGGAATCACTGCCGAGCTTATGTCACCCTTCAGTTTGGTCTTGAAGGTGTTTCGTCCGTCGAGGTAGGCTAGCACAAGGTAGCGCAGACGTATTATTGATGCACGAGGGACGTAAGATGGCTTCCAGGCATTACGGTGAGTCGGACAATTCAACCCTCTGGTATTGATTAGCTGATGACGTTCAGGTGTTGTGGGGCATTGTCATGTAGGTAGCTCTGTTATCACATAAATCCGGCGTGGTACTCATCAATTCTAGGACGTTGATGGGTCTCGTGAAAACGTAATGCGTGTTTATTGTTGCCTTGTCTCGAGATTGACAAATGGGACCTGCAGATACCCTCAATTAGTTGGTGTACGGCTCTGCCTTGGCGTCGCCGAAGCTGGATTGTTCCCTGGTGTTGTATATTAGTGCGTTGCGAGCCGGCGTATCATTCGCTAGCTAACATGGGCGATATAGTCTCACATTATGGTACCCAAGATATATGCTTCAGTACCGTGTTGGTCTCTTCTTTGGGGCAGCAACAGTAGCAGGTGAAGAACAAAAACTTTTTTTTTTCATTCCGTGCTATTCTAACTGGCAATTTAAGGTGCATTTTCTGGCCTCCTTGCGTTTGGAATTGGATACATGGGGGGAGTAGGACATTTGGAGGGTTGGTCGTGGATATTTGTGAGTTACGTCCAAGCATCGTGACTATTGTTCTGATGACCACGTTAACAGATTATTGAAGGACTGTTGACTGTGATTGTTGGGCTTATCGCTTTCTTCGGTGGGTTCAGCGATCTTTGATCATCCAAGATTCTGTTTCAACACCTTTGTCAGTGATCGTCGATTTTCCGTCGACTGCCACTTTCCTGACGCCGGAGGAACGTGCGTACCTCGTATGGAGGAAAAGTGTGCTGTGCCAGTTCTTTGAGACGTGCATGGGCTGACACACCGCAGAATATGACAACTCGTCCGTTGGAGAGGAAGAGCATTTTGCCGTCCGCCATGTCATAGCTGCCTTCACTGATTGGCAGGTCTATCTGCAAATGCTTGTCTACATGTCGATCATTGCTCCCCGTGCGTCACGGTCATCACATTCTCCATGATCGGTAGTGCGAAGCTTACCATTCTGATGTAGTATATGGCATCACATTTTTCCTTCCGTAGGTTATTTTACAGGTTATTTTACTCTCGTTCACCTGGTACTCACGAACATTTCTACCATCTGCATAGTACAATTATCAAGAAGTTCGTGATATTGATTCTGCTCGATTATTGATGATTAACGTTGGACCACAGCTTCGGGTATACCACTGCTATCAGTCAACTCCTTACCGTCCCACCATACGTTGCCGCCTGTGGGTTTATCGGTGAATGCATCTATCCTTGACTACTTAGACATTTATCTAGCAATCGTCGTTCTCATCTGGGCGCACTACTCTGATAAATTTGAAAATCGGTCTGCGTTCATCTACGCTGGCCTCATTTTACTTCTCATTGGGTACTCCATCAACATATCGGGAGCTTCGAATGGCGTCAAGTACTTTGGGACGTTCTTAATCGTCATCGGAAGTTATGCTTCATTCCCTGGTGTTGTTACATGGTGTGTGTCGATCTCCATATTGGAAGTGCACTCACAGAATATTTCGAGTAGGCTCGGGAATAACCTCGCTGGTCAATATAAGCGCGCCGTAGGTATGGCGCTCAATATCGGATTCGGGAACTTTAGTGGAGCCATCGCGGCGAATATTTACCGAGAGCAGGATTCGCCACGATTCATCCTTGGACGTAAGTCATGTTACTTGCTCTTGTCCTCCTTCATGGTCATGGACGCATTTTCTTCTCGACGTTGGGTAGACGGCCTGGAGTTGATGTTCGTCGGCATTGGATTGGTCGTGGTACCCATCTTGATCGTCTTGTACAAGCGCATCAACGATGCGAGGGACCAAGCATCGAGGCAGCGCATTGAGCGAGGGGAAAAGCTCCAATTTACGGTTCAGGAGTTGAGAGACCTGGGAGATCGCGCGCCTGATTTCAGGTACACGCTGTGATGTGAACCCCGCCCGAAGCCCCTCCCCCGTCCCGCCTTCGATGTTGTTGCTACGTACGATATTTTCTTTTAAATGGCAGACATCGAAGAGTGGGATGTGTGCCTCGTTTGGAGGTTGATTAACTGGTCATCGTGACGGTCGTCGGATGTGTCACTCAGACCTGAAGACTGGATCATCGTCTGCGGTGGATGCACATATCATGAGCCTGCCTCGGAGTATATCTATGTGGGTGAGATCAGCGACATAGCGAATGAGGAAGCAATTATGCCAAGAAGTGGGCTCTGGCTGAAGAAATGGTCCGCACTCCGAGCACGGGCAGCTGGCACTCCCAAGCACCCCCTTATCACTGTAAGCTTGAACGGAAGTACCACATCTCGATCGCAACCATGCCCGGGCTATAAGGGGTGTTCGCGTGACGAATCCGGCGCATATCGTTCCATCGGCTGCCGTCGATCTATTTCTCGTTTTCCGTGTATTGACAACGCTATCCGCTTTCCGTATGATAGTGTTTCACTACCTATCTGTGGGTCGATGTGGGTAGCTGCTGGGTCCCATTTTCTGGCTTTCTTATATACGTCGACTCATTATGCATCGTTCCTTTGTTTAGATCTCGGTTCTACAGTAATGTTGCCTCAGTCTTCGGCGTCATCATATCAACGCTCGGGGAAATGGTATACTCATACCAAACTGAACCTTTGCGGCCCCATCCATCACTCGGAAATGCAATTTTACCCATCCTTGGCTCCCTTGGGGCGAGCGCATATATCTCGTGCGTGTCATGGACTAGTTTGTTTCGCCCCTATGGCCCGTGCATTCACGATTGCCTGAGTCTTTCTTTGTAATCTCATATCTGTAATGGCCGTTCGTCCAGTCTCCTTTCCCCTCCCTAACCTTGTGCTTCTCTCTCATAGGTACAGTGCTGCTGTTTTCCTGTTCGGTATCGCTTAGGGTTTCTCTCTCTCATAGAATCCAACGTGCTTTGTCGAGTTGCGCCACGGATCCTATTGGTCCTGTTGACAGTGCGACCGTTGATCCACGCGTCCACCGTGATTGTTTGGGGGACGAGGGGAAATTACGGTGCTTCAAATCTATTCTAGGGGGAAATAATAAGAAGAGTTGAACTCGATCGGACTGCCCTGTATACCGTAGTAATAGAAACCAGTTCCAAGAGTCCAGCATAGTGCAGGGCAGCGATCGCTAGCATTTCTGTGGGTTCCGTGTGGATGCCTGTAATATAATCTACCCGTGAACTCGATACTTGGCGGCCAAAGGGATTACTGGCGTCGACGAGGGGTGTGTGTGAGCGCAACTATATGAGCTCCAGATAGACATGTACACAGGTATCCGACGTCTGTAGTAGCGAGTGCGAGCTCTTCCACAATGCGCAAACATATGGATAGGAAAGTGACCTGGTTTGAGCTTGGGTGGTGAACGGACATACATTCGTCTCCCGCCTTGTTGAGAACATCCCCCCCTGAGTATGAGCGATCCCTGGACACGTGTTTTGTAGGCGGTATGTCGCAAGCAGGTCTAATGCGTGTAGGCAAGACATGACGAACGCTGTGACACAAGTCCCTGGGTAAGACTAGCATTGGCAACAAGGGAGTTTTGCCGAAGTTGACTGTTTGGTTCATTCTCGCAGGACGGTTCACAGCAGGGATCCGAGTAAGAATACCGCCCAGGCACCTACGTAAACAACGTGTCTGTACAGCAACTTTGCGCAACACGACGAAAGTCACGAAACACATCGTCTTTTCCTTCTTCGAACTCCACGACTGCGTACCATTGGTGAGGATGTCGTCGACGAATACCGGTGCGTAGCAGTGTTCTGAAGAGTGATTGTGTGATGCTGATAATTCAATAAGACCTAACAAGAGTACTTGAGACCGGTGGCTCTGGCTATGTGTACGCAGTTGCGTTCCATCCCAACGGAAAGCATCTTTTTGGCGGTGGTCCTAATGGGATTCGAAAATGGCGGCTTGCAGATGGTCAAGAGGTCGGAAAGCAAACAGGAATGGAGTTGCGCGCCATTTCTGTATCGAGTGATGGCAGGTGGATAGTCTGCGGGACTCGCGACGCAGGCGCAAGCGTCTGGGATGCAGACATGCATACAAAGGTCATTGGCGTGGAAGGCACAAATTGGATGTATGCCGTCGATGTCTCCCCGGACTCGAGCAGGTTTGCCACCGGGACTGGACACCCTGTCAGAAAAGCGAGTATCTGGAACATAACGAGTGGGAAGAGACTCATTGGCCCGCTCCAACACGACAGAGGTGTCACGGGAGTCAGGTTCTCCCCAGATGGCGAGCACCTCGCCACTTCCTGCTATAATGGCTCGGTTCGCATTTTTGACAGTCGGAATGGAGACCAGCTCGTTGACATCAACACCATCACACGCTCAACATTTCCGATCACTCCGCTTGCGTGGTCCAACAACGGTCAACAACTTTTTACTGTATCGGATGACAAGAAAATCAGGTCTTTCGCTGTGTTAACAGGGTCCCAGCTTGCTATATCACCAATTTCAGATAGCAACCACAAGTCTATTACTCTGGCACCGCATGGCAAGTTTATTGCTGCCTGTGCAGGCCCCTCCATCTTGTTTTTAGACACATCAACTCTGTCTCACATTGTCCCTGCCATCAACGACAGGGATGGAATATTCTCGATTGCAATCTCCCTAGATGGTAACTATCTTGCGACTGGACAAGGTGGCGGGAGACTCAAAGTGCGGAACCTCGGCAGCATTCTCCCGGACTCGTATGGTCCTTTCCGTGTAAGTATTTGATCATTGATCATGTTGAGATGTCGGGTAAGCCCAATTCCGTCATCCTACGTTAGGCATCCACTCGTGAGGAACAACAAGACGAACTGCCTTCGACCTCGACCGACTATGACAACAAGCCATCCGGTTCCGGCCCGGTAAGAGTTTCTCATTCTGTCGCCAAAATGAGCTGCGCTCACTTCGTCGTTGCACATGTACACCAGGATGAGCCTGGGAAATCCGGTCAACTCAAGTCTGAGACCCGCAACGAAGATGACAATGGTAATTTCCTCGAGGTACCCATTCGTTCTTTCCCCCCTCGAAGCGACTTTTCACCATTGCATAGGACGAGGTGCCAACGAACACGCCAGCTGCTCAGTTCGACTACGACGAGGTCAGTCATCGCTACATTCTCCCCTTTCCTCCGTGTTGACCCTGCTGCAGTCACTGTCCCCAGCGTCTTCCGTCCATCTCCGCGAGGACGAGGTACCTCCCCTTAGCGCGTCTGACGCCGTCCCACAGGCATCAGAGACACATCCAGTAGAAAATCCCGACACTCCCAAGTCATCTCACGGTATTCTAGTGTTCAAAAGGTGGTTGCCGACGAGGACGAGCAAGAAGAACGAGGCGACTTCGCACGAGCCTGATCGTGTCCTTGGAACGTCGGGTC
>JBBPNO010000310.1:0-29841 GCA_038090915.1 Boletus eberwhitei
AGTCCAACTAGAGGTGTAGGAGAAGAATAGTGTTAGTATTAACAAAAAGGATGAAACTAATATTGGAGGTCAAAGTGCATCTCCATGTCTGTACATAGAAAAAGTAAGAGAAAAGGAGAATGTGTGGGTGAAGAAGGAAAACTGTAACACTTGCCATGAAATCTGGTTCTGCAAAGCCTGGCTTTACTGTGCTGGATGTGAGACAATTGATGAATGTGTGGTGTCACATGAGTCACATGACCTTGCTGGCAATCAAATAATGTGTGATGTTTCATTGGTTGGTTTTCAACAAACCCATGTTGATACCTCCTGGTCCAATCTCCACTTTCACCTGTATTTTCTAAAACAATGTCCACCACCTTCAATATCAAAACTACTCACCACCCTCATGGATTTACTCTCAATCCACTTGATCTGTCTGTTTGCTTCCATGGCAATGTTTGCTTCAAAGATGTTTCCAAGTGTATCATAGGTTCTTTTGTGCCATAAGGTCTATGACTGCTGACACTCCACCTTAGCCTGTGCAAGTTTCTATATGCCTTGTGAATGAATGGGTGGGACTGTTACCTGTTATACACAATGTGTCTACACACAAGTCAATACTATTGGGACCTTTGAATCCCATAAGTCTCTTGCAGTATTGAATTCCATGTATGTTCTTATTATTGATAGATCATATTTCCTTTCCTTCCACTTCCATCTGGCTTTGAGCCAACTGACACATGCCAATGGCAGCAGTTGGTGAAAGAAGTCAAGTGCTGTTTTCTGGCAGATACATGTCTCAACAACAAATATCTGGAATGTTACTGTTTGATGTGGACTTTATTTTGGATGGCTTTCATTGCCTCATTCCCAGCATTTCCCAACAGTGACTGGCTCTTTTGGGATGCACGAATTCTGATGGAAGGGGAGTTTATCTCAAGTTGAATACTAAAAGACAAGGATAAGGAGGTGCCTGAGATGCCTCTTTCCTAGCAAGCCATCTGGGAACAATTTAAAACTACTATCAAGCAGACATTATTGATTTCTGCCACTCAGTAATCTGTAATGCTATATTGTTGACTTCCTATAAATATTGTAATCTGTTTGGTATATTCTCATCACAAATTATGAGGCTTGATCAATGTTCAACCTTCAAATTTGATTTTTACATCACTGGTGAGTCACAAACAAGACTCATCTCAGGGTCATCCATGGTAACATTGATGCAGAGACCTTGTTGTTCAATAAAGATGAGGAAAAGGCCAGAATTGTCAGCACCTGCCACAAGCAGTGCTTTCTGCCACAGCATTGCAGCAGCACCAATCTTTGAAATTTTCAACCATTCCTACACTGGACTTGATGGGTCTGATTGATAATTATGCTGAGCTTCACCCCTCTAATTGATGAATGCAACCGGATGCATATGTGCACTCTTCATAAATGGTCAAAGAAGAAGCACTCTCTGGCAGCCTCATAGATTCATTCACACATTGCATGGGTGAGCATAACAAGGAATAGCTTGACCACAATAATGAGGAGGCTCACAAAGAGGGAGCTAGCATGCAAAATGTGGTCTCTACACTGGGTGTTACCATATGTTCTTGCCCCCAGTGAAAAACAAGGAACCAAAGTCTGCCCAAGCTATTGCAATCACAAAAGACAAGTTTGAGCTGGCATTGGGCATCTTTGAGAAGGTAACCCATGATAAGACTGAATTTCTCCACCATATATGTCACTCAGCCTAATGCAGTTGAATCATGTACTGACTAGTGATTTTGCTCTAGGGATTGGGGTCCAGAATGACATTGCTTCTTTTCTCGGACTATCAAGATATTTTCTTATCTCCACTACCCCCTTCCATGTTTGCCTGCTTTATTGCTTCAATTTAGATACTCCCACCAGCACATTTATTATATTTGGCAAATATGACCTATTCATATTGGAGAGAATGCCAGATCAAAAGAGGTGGTCACTGGATCATTCCCACCCTTAACATAGGTACCTTCTCATACTCCATTCTGTCTGTCTGACATGGATCTAGTTTGATGAAGTGGACGTTATCAACAAATCCTACATGTGCTTCCACTATTGCAAAATCAAGTCCATATGAAAGATATGAGCATTACAGGCAACATCATTGGACAAGCTTTTGCATTTACAATCTGAACTTGCATAGTTGTGGGAACTCACCAAGACACTTGATATGTGAAAATCTGAAGAAAGAAAATGCACAGCAAGCTGTACAAGTCTGGGAGAAAAGGCTCAAATTTGCAGAGCTAAAGTACAAGTTCCCAGCCTAGGGTTGAACTAAGAAGAATGAGGAACTGCTGCATGGAAAAGATCGAGTTGCAAAAAACCAAGAGTAGAATCAACAAAGTATAATAGTATGTTCCATACCTTTTTCGATGTTGACTGACCTACCTCCTACAGCTGCATTACTGGCCTAAAGATCTGGACCAAAGAAAGCAGCGACCTTCACTCCAGACCAAAGCCACTATTTGTCTGAGAGCTCATCTCATCCTCATCAATGCTGTGATCAAATGTGATCTTGCATGACACAAAGAACAAGATCATAGCGATGAAGATATTATCAAGATCAGGCTTCAATTAAACCTTCTTCCTTTTTTTTTTTGTGAAGATTCTGATGAACTATGTCTCACAACCCATACCAGCATCCATCACTCCCCTTCATCTGCCAATACTGGAAAGTTATCCCTCCTTCAGCATGATCATCAGAGTCATCATTGCTGGACACATAACTTTTCATCCAAACACCTTCATTACTTGATAATACTGGCAAAATGCACATCAAAAATGATGCAACACCATTTCAATAGAAGGACTTTAGCAATCCATTGTCCCATTTAGAATTGGTACACAATAGCCATTCATTTGCAAAGATTCACAGACCCATACATGTTTACAAATGGCATTTCATAGCTTTCCACTTCATGGCAAATGACTTCAGTGCCACTCTCCACAGTTTCTAATGGGGTTCCAATTGTGATGCAGACACACATGAAGGCATTGCAGCCTCAGTCCACTACCCCCCATATCTCCCATACCACAGCTTTGGGATCTCCTGGACCGTTGCAAATAATGAACATGATTCTGGCCATTTCATTGTCTCAAATGCCTCTACTGCAGATTACCACCATGCCCACTGCATTGGTGAATGGTACTGTCAGCAGTTCTCCATCTCCTGCACCCCCTTCCACTAGTAGCACCTGGAAACAACCGAACGATACGACTTCCTGTTTCCTTACATGGGATCAAACAAACCATCGACACCACCGCCTTAGTTGATTCTGGAGCCACCGGAAATTTCATTGACCCTCGACTTCTACCCCTTGGAATCTTTAAACTCTCTCGAATGCACAACCCCGTCATCACCTACAATGTGGATGGAACCCCCAATACAAAAGGAATCATCCAATGGACTGCTCAGATAGCATTTTCCACTGGTCATCTGTCCGACAAGATCTCTTTCATGGTTGTATGCCTCTCCCATCCACAAATCATTCTTGGCATGCCTTGGCTTAAGAAGTGGAATCCGATCATCGATTGGAGAGCATTTACCATTGACTTCGCCACACGAACCACGGTACACCCCTTCCATACCACTGAGAACATTGATAAGGTCACCATTGCCACAGAAATTGCTCAAGCCGAAAAACCCAAAGACGTCACCCTCCCAGACTTTTGCGCCGACTTCGCTGATGTCTTTGATGAAGCTACTCATGCAAAACTCCCCCCTTATCGCCCTTATGATCATACCATCGACCTCAAGGACACTTTCACTCCCAAAGTTGCAAAAGTCTACCCACTCAACCCTGCCGAGAAGGAAGCCTGTCAACAATTCATTGACAAACATCTGAAAACTGGCTGTATCGTCCCTTCCAAATCCCCCCAGGCCTCTCCTTTTTTCTTTGTACCAAAAAAGGATGGATCACTACGTCCCTGCCAGGATTACCGATATCTCAATAGCCATACCGTCCACAACGCGTATCCCCTCCCTCTCATCTCTGAACTCGTCGATGACATGAAAAACTCAAATTACTTCACTAAGTTTGACATTCATTGGGGATACAACAACATTTGCATTCGTGAAGAAGACCAATGGAAAGCTGCCTTCATCACACCGCTTGGTCCCTTCGAACCCACCATTATGTTCTTCGGTCATTGTAACGCACCCAGGACTTTCCAAGCATTCATGAACCATATCTTCGCAGACATGATTGCAGAACGCTGGCTAAAGATTTACATGGATGACCTAGGCCTACATACAGCTGGCACCCTATCCCTTCACCACAAACGAACACGCCGTGTCCTCCAATGACTCCGAGAACATGGACTTTCCATCAAGCTATCCAAATGCTCCTTTGATGCCCCCACCATGGAATATCTAGGTATCATTATTGGCAATGGCAGAATTCAGATGGACCCCTCTAAACTCTCTGCTATCGCTACATGGAAACCCCCTACTTCCATTAAAGGTGTACGGTCCTTCCTCAACTTCGCCAATTTCTATCGAAAGTTCATTCCCAACTTCTCCCACCTCGTAACACCCCTCACGTTCCTCACCAAAAAGGACCAACCGTGGGTATGGACCCCACTTCAACAGCGTGCCTTTGATACCCTTCAACAAACCTTCTCCACCGCTCCCGTCCTTACAATTCCTGACACTTCCCACCCCTTCCATATCATGACTGACGCCTCCCTTCTTGCCACCAGAGCAGTTCTCATGCAAAAAGACGTCAATGGTGATCTCCACCCTTGCGCCTATTTCTCCAAAACCTTTTCCCTTGTGGAACGAAACTACGACATTTATGACCGAGAACTCCTCGCCGTCATCTTAGCCCTTGCCAAATGGAAACACTACCTCCAAGGCACTTCCTTCCCTATCTCTATTATCACCGACCACAAGAACCTCTCCTACATTAAGGACCCTTGCAAACTCTCTCGACGCCAGGCCCATTGTGCACTCTTCCTCCAGGACTTCCACATTGCCTGGGTTGTCACCCCGGGGACATACATGGGACCCGCCGATGCCCTCTCTCAGAAGGATTACACTGACACCACCACCGACAATCTAGATGTCTCCATTGTACCCGATCCACTCGTCATCAATGCCCTCGATCTTGCCCTTTCCAATTCCATTACTCGCTCCACCCCTTCTGACCCTCTTGTACTCTGTGTCCTCTCCGCCCTTCGAGAGGGCTCCCCTTTTTTCTCTTGTGCCTCCCTTGCCGACTGGACCTTCGACAATGGTCACCTTTACTTCAAAGGCCGCACGTTTGTCCCACCTGCTTCCCGCTCTGCACTCCTTCACGCCATCCATTCCTCCCCCCTCTCTGGCCACATGGGAATCTTCTGCACCAAGTCACTCCTTGAACGCAACTACTGGTGGCCTGGTCTTGCCTTCTTCGTCAAGCACTTTATCGATGGCTGTGCTGTTTGTCAGCAAAACAAGGTTAATACTCATTCCACCACACCCCCCTTGGCCCCTATTCCTTCTTCCCACCTTCTTCCCTTTAAACAACTCTTTGTCGACCTCATCACCGACCTTCCCCCCTCGGCTGCTTTTGACTCTATTGTGGTTATAGTAGACCACGGCCTTATGAAGGGGGTAATCCTTACTCCATGCTCCAAAACCATTAATATTGCAGGAATTGCACAGATATTTTTCGACAATGTATTCAAATGCTTTGGGCTCCACGACACTCTCATCTTTGATTGCGGCCCCCAGTTTGCCTCCGCCTTCGCAAGAGAACTAGCCCGCCTCCTTAAATACGATGTACGACTATCCACGGCATATCACCCACAGATGGATGGACAAACTGAAAGAACCAATCAAGAACTAGAAACTTATCTTCAGATCTTCTGTGCCAACAACCCTTCATCCTGGGCGCAATCCCTATCTGCAGCCGAATTCCATCATAACTCCGCCCCGCATCACTCCACCAAGAAATCCCCGTTCTCCCTCCTCTATGGGTATAAACCTCAATCCTACCCTTCCTTGGGAAAAACATTCCTCCCTGCCCTCGAAAACCGACTTTCCTCTCTAGATGAAACACGAAAGGAAGCCCTCGCCGCCCATGAATCCACCAGAAAGATCATGACCTCAAGAATGACTCACCAATTCTCCTCTTGGAAATCGGGAGATAAGGTTTGGCTCGAGGCAACTCATCTCTGCCCCCATTACCCCTCACGGAAACTCGCTCCCAAAAAAATGGGACCATTTGAAATCATTCGTGTATTATCTTCTCTCACTTCCCAACTAAAACTCCCGAAAACCTGGAAAATCCACAACGTATTCCACACCTCTCTCCTGACTACCTATCACTCCAATGAGACCCACGGACCCTCTTTCCCTACACCACACCCCGACGTCATAGATAACGAAGAAGAATATGAAGTCAAGGCCATACTCTCCCACAAGGGAACCAAAGCCCGAAGGAAATACCTGACTGCGTGGAAAGGATATTCCCCCACCAAAAATACTTGGGAACCTGAATCCAACCTCCGACACTCCGCTTCAATTTTGAATGAATATAAACAATGACATAATCTCTAACCCTGATCATCTCTTCTTCGTTGCTCGACAGTCTCTTCATGAGTATCTCGCAAACGAATGAACAGTGATCTCGCATCTCTCTTCATCACTATTGCCCGCGTACAAGCCGCTCTCACATAAGCCCGTCTTCAAAAACAGTACCCTAGCCTCGACATCCCCACACACGCCGCCCAACACCAACATTTCTGTCATATCTACAGCTGTCCCTATCATTACTGAAATGTCTTTCCTCTCATCGGCCAATACATCTTCTTCCCTAACCACTCCTAACTCCCCCCTTCGATCTCGCCACATATATCCCATGTTCCTTCCCACATACACAGCCCACCTCCTTTACACCACCGTCATTGACATACCCCATCTATTTCTCGCACTTGAAGAAGATCCCCTTTATCGTGACGATGTCATCTCTCACCAACTCATCCATGTATTCCATGGGATAGCCCAAGCACTTCAACTTCACTCCGCCGGAACCAATGACCTCCCGCACTTCCTCCTGCGGCTATTTATCCCACATTTCGCTGCATTTACCTTTCTTTGCCACAGAACCAGCGTGATTCTTACTTAGAACATGTAGAACAGTTCTTACTTTCCACTCCATGCCAACATTCCCCTATCCCTGTACCCCCTCCTCTCGCAGAAAGACTTTCTTCCCCTCCACCTTCGGACACCTCCATTGCCGTCAAACCTAATCGAGACTCGGACTCAGACACAGACCTTGAACCTACAATCCCTATTCCCACCGACCAGCCACACATCATCACCCTTTCCAATGGCAATCGGATTTTATCCTCTCCCGTCCAAACCCTACCCCGACCTGACCGTATTCGCATTCCTCTGGCAACACCCGAGACCATATGCTTTCAATGTTATCATGCAGGTCACTATCGAGAGGATTGCCCAGAATACTCATGCCCCCATTGCCGCACTGCCGCTCCTAGTCACCCCACCCATCAATGTCTCTCTCTCTGATGTGGCTATTGTCACAACTGGGGACATTCCAAACGTTCCTGCCCCCACCGTAACTGTGGAATTTGCTCTACCCCTGGACATATTGTTGACGACTGTCTGTTTGAACGTCTATCCCCTTCCCAGTCCGTGGCCATCTACGGAGGACCGTCCACCTCTTCCATATAACTCTCTCTCTGATAGGGGTCTTTTCATCGAATCTGGGATTCAATTGTACTGTGGGAGTAATGTTACAATTTTGTTACTTCATCCACGCGTTCTCCTCATTTCCTACTTTTCTTACACATGAACATGGAGACACACCTCTGTCTCCAACATCAGCTTTCTTCTTCTCGTCAGTTCTAACGTGATCCTTCTCATACTTCTCTAACTGGACCATCGCCTTCTCTGTCGTTTCTCTCACAACGACACGTGATCCAATATTCCATCATATTCTCTAACATTCTTCCTATGATGTCACCATTATTCCATTGCGTTCTCCTATATTCTTTCTTTTTCCTTTCTTAGCACCTGTCGCTGGTCTGTGCGCATTTCCTTTACCTATAAATACTAGGTAGTTCTCGACTATGTACGGTACTCTTGGTCTATGCAATCTAAGCGTATATCAGTCTCAACCTTCGAGTCCAACCTAAGTCTCTTCGAGGCTAGCTGTCGCTAGCATATCCTTAGTCACACCTTAGTCACTTGCGAAACACAACCTCTAAGATGTTGGTCTCTACGTGAGCATCGCCTTAGAGTGTTGTCTAGTATCAAGTACTCCTTTGATACGCATCGCGTAACACATCCTCACACTCTTATCTTTATCAATGTTCACTTGTGTTGTGCATATTCTATGATTATGGTTTGTTTGCATGTTGGTTAGAAGTGCATTTGGACCGCCATAGCAATTACAGTCAACAGCTCAATCAGGGATTGAATGCTTGACAAAGACATCCTGAACCTTTTGATTAGACAGTACTAATAGCTTGAGTGAGCGACCAACACCCAAACCAGATTCAGGGGACATTCTCTTTATGTTAATTAGACATCATGCACAATAGCAGTACAGCATATCACCACAACCATCTGTCCCATGCTGGACATTGAGAAATCCTGATTTATCATCCAAGCATTCCTTGGAGAACCTACATATATCTGGCTGGCATCTAGCAAACTATGTCATGCAGATACTTACTCCTTGACCTATCATAAGCAGAATCACTTTTGATCTGAATATCTCATGCAAGTCTGCACATTGTGTCCATCACACACTGCACTTGTGATTTCTATCAATTGTTCATTCCCATAAACCTACTTTGGACATGTAAATATATATAGTCACATCTTCCCATGCTGCAATCCCATCCACTGATTGATCATAATAGCAGATCTTCACTCCCTCATATTATTCACCATAGATCTTGAAGCACAACTTATTTATCAGTCTCCCAGAAACAGACTTCTTATATTGCTTATAATGGTTGCAGCCCTGTTTTCTATATTCTACCATCAGCTCTTTCTTGTTCCAGCTCCCTGAATGCCTCATCACACCTCAATCTTGACTGGTAAAGCCTGGATTATTGAGCTACTCAACATTCAGACTGAATTCACAACAATCTTAGTAATATCTTCAATGCTTTGGTCACTATTCTCATTCACAATGGCTCTATCAAATCCTGTGGTGGCATTACTGTTCAGAAATAGCTCAGAATCTTTCTATACACCTGTGTTACAGGTCTTAGCTCTTGACTTCTTGCTGAACAGTTCTAGCATTCTCCTAATACAATTACGAGATATGTGGTAATATATTTCTTCAACCTTATTAAAGCAAGGTGTATAGATACTTCAAGCAAATGCTTCAATTCTTTGCATCACATCCATTTTATACTTCCCAGGTTAAACTTCCTACAGCTATCACTCCAATTTCCCTTGCTATCACTACTAATCCTTGTTTTCATGCTTTCTGGAACTGCATTGGTGCAGTTGATGGAACACATATCTGTGCTTTTGTTGCTCATGAAGATTACATTCATATGCACAATCATAATGATTTTCTTTCTCAAAATTGTCTATTTGCTTGTGACTTTGATTTTCTCCTCATATATGCAATTATGGGATGGGATGGAGCTTTTGCTGATGTAGCTTTATGGAATGATACTCACACCCATGATTTCAAGATTCCAGAGGGGTATTATCTTCTTGCAGATGCAGGATTTGAATCCTGCAGAATATTGCTTATACCCTATTGGGATGTTTGGTATCACTTAAAGGAGTGGTGCCAAGCCAATTCATGGTAAGTCTTTTCTACTAGTCACAAGACATCAGTTTTAAAATATCCTATAGACCAGCCAATAAAGAGAAATTGTTTAACCTTCACTATGCATCACTCCAGAATATTATTGAACATATAGTTGGTGTAATGAAATATCAATGGCATATTTTTCAGCTCCCTTTCAAATACAACATGGAGACACAGGCACAATTTCCAGCAGCACTTTGTGCTATCCACAACTTCATTCACAAGCTTGATCCTCAAACATTTTCAATCCTGAATTTAGTACACTTGCACTAGAGCAAATTGCTGAGAATAATAATGCTATGATATTTGGTGCATTGGCAGAAGGGCCAGCTAACATAGGGAAAAGACAAGAAGCAGACAGAAAATATGATGAGATTGCAGAAGAGATGTGGATCTAATATTGTGAAGCTCTTAGGCAGTATGATGCTATAGGAAATGCATAGAAAGAATGTCAACAATGGTATGGATATGTATATAATACTACTATATGACAATAGCTTTCAACTTGCCCAACTTCTTTTCAACCCACTTCATCCGCATGCTATCTTGGAATGTAACAAAAAATCTTACAGCATTCTCATTGTTCTTGTTACTCATATAGTCAGCAAGTAGCATCTTATCATCATTATTGATTAGGAGATTGCTGATGATAGATGCAGCATGCGAAATGAGGTCAGCTAAACTGTCAGCTAGTGAGGAAGAGGTTGTGGTGATCCCAGTGACATCCTAGGTCCCCTTTGACTCTATAATTGAGGCCATGATCTTTGAGAAAATAGTTGCCATCTTGTCCATAGTGGCACTGTCCTGCAGCTGGGCCTGAACAGTCATTGAGAGAGGTTGTGAACATTTGCTAGTAGATAATGCCCCTAAATCAGTGTTGCTTGTGGGCTGTTTTCACTTGTTGTGGCTAATACTGGTGATGGCAGAGGAGTTGGCCAATGTGGACATAGAAACATATGAATCTGGCAGTGATGGTGGATATGGGCCATTGAATGGTAATGACAGGTATGGGAAGAATGCTGAATCAAGGATTAATAGCAGGGGCAGGTTGGAGTCAGGTGGTAGTTGGTAGCATGAAAAGGATGCTGAGTTGAGGATTGATGATGGAAGGTTAGGTGGTGTGTGATGTGGGAAAAGCACCAAGTTGGGGGCCAATGGTCTGAATAAATTGGAATCCAGTATAAAATCCAGAAGCTGCAGATAATTTGTATAGAAGCCTGAGTTGTTGGTCATATTGTATGGGTGTGGATGACTACATATGTATAGTAGTTTGAAATGAAGTCATTAGGGGACCCAGAGAGGTGGGCAGTACTATCAAGAACAATGAGAATGTCATGGTATTTGTGCTGCTAGGAATGTATGGGGCACTACCTTGATAAGGTGGGAATTGCAAGGATATGGGAGCACTGGCATCTGATGGTGGATAGGTAGTGGTGGTGACAGCACCAGCAGGCAGCATGACAATGATGGAAGTTGGAAGTGGACAGGAGGTATTGCAGGAAGCAGCAGCAGTTATTGATGTATAGGTGATGTGCTCTGCCTTGTCTCCAGGTTGATGCTTGCCTCAGTTCCTGCTTGTTTTGGAAACAAGTGATTGTATCTTATAAAAATGAGGGAACGCTTTGCCAGCAAATCAGCGAGCTTTAGGGTGTTGCTAGAATGGCATCAGCATGAGCAAGTGAAACACTAGCTTTGACCACCTGCTAGAACAAGTTTTTCCTGTTTTGATGACATCTTTGACTGATGGAAACTTTGAGTTGACATGGGTAGTGGCTTGTAAGAACATAGCTGCCTTTAAATTGTTGTCACCAGATTTGGATTTGTGAATATTCAAGAACTGGAGGAGCTCCAATGTCTTCTTGGCTGTCCAGTGGGCTTGTTTGGTTCCTTTTTCACCCAGTAATATTGTTATGATTGACCAAGGGGGTACTCATTTTTCCCTTCAAACTGATATTTCCTCCATCTCTCTGTGGAACAACCTGTTGTATGACGTGGGGGATTACTTCCATGACACCCCATTAACCTCTTCTGAATTCCGACCATCAACACCACCACCAGGGCTGTGCAAGGCAGTGGACACTGTGTTCCAGCTATGCTTCACCCCCTCTATTTTGTATTTATTATATTTCACATACAGACAGCCCCTCCTTGGCTATGCTCTATTGCACATAGCCTTGTAGTCCAATTTCCCCAAATCCAATCTGACACCGCATCTCACCTACTCTGATTAGTATTTATACCTAACCTGCCCTGAAGCCCTCTCACACTATATATAGCGATGCTTCTTTCATGTAAATCCCAATCTTGATATACACTATTTTACCATGTAAAGTCAACCTCCTATCAAAGTTCCACCTCACTTCAATCTCGCTCAGATCTGGAAGCCATCTCCTTGTTACTCTTGCTATTTGCAGTGATAGCAAGTGTGGTACTTCATACCATCACTCTTAGTTGGGCTTTCCCTCTCTAGGGCATGGTTGACTCACTGTTTGCCCAAGAAGTATTGGCCCACGTTTTGGGCTTCTGCACAGTGAGCTACATCTGCAGAGTAGCGACAAAGCCTTCCCTCAGCATATCAGAGTCAATGCCCTCCAGACCACACAATTGGGGAACTGGAAAGGTGCCGGTTGTAGATCAAGAAGGATTATATGGTCATGTGTCAATAGTTATGCAGGTCGTATAACAAATATAAGAGGAGGAGCATTGAGAGTAGAATAAAGGGAATGAATGGAAGAATCATCTGAAGACAATATAAAACAGTAAGTGCAATTGGTATATTGGTGGCAAACACACATGAGGTGGGAGGCCCCAGGTCAGTGTGTGGGAAACTGTATGTGACTCAGAGTTTCAGAGATTTTTGAAGCATGCAGAACAACATGTGGAAAATATGGTGACTCTGATGGGTGGGAAAATGCATGTGATGCATGAACATATGACCAGAGTCACTCACATGACATGCTCACATGACCAGGATTCATCACATGATACAACTCACATGATGCTTATATTATACAAAGGTGAGTACATTAGCCAAGTGCTGCCTAGCCTAGCCAAAGTTAACTGAAGCTAGCCAGCCAAGGAAAAAGGGACCTAATGCATTCTGGTGGAATGACTAGCACTCCAGTATTGCCATGTTCTTCTCATTAAGATAAAGCATCTGCTTTACTTATAATGGCACCTGCCATATGAAGTCATTTGAAATTGAAATGTATCAACTACTATGCCAATCAGGCTTGCCAATAGTTAAAATCTTGGTATTTTATAAGCCATTGGAGACTGATATAATCATTCCAGATTTTGAACTAATGATATACTATACATCTTCTAGGTAATTACACCAGTGTTTGAGGAATCTAATGACACCATGCATTTCTTTATCCACTATGAGATAGTTACATTCTTTGGAATCACCCATTCCTTAATGGCTGTGACTTTACTATTGTCCATCTTGATTCCATCTTGAGATACTATCATGCCAAGGAATTCCATTTTTTGGACACTAAAGGTGCAATTTTCTGATTTTGCAAATAAGTCATGTTCTTTGAGGCATTGCAATACTTTCTTTCTGATTCTTTTGTGTTCTTTGATATCATTAGCCTTTGTAAAGATCATGAGGTCATCAATATACACAATCATGACATCATGCATGTCCAAAAATAGTTCATTTATCATGATTTGGAATATAGCAGACAAGTTGCATGGTCTAAAACACATTACTATTGGTTTAAAGGAACCTCTGTGATATACAAAGGTGGCTTTCCAGTTATCTTCTCCTTTGATGTCAATATTATTATATCCCCAATGAAGATTTATCAATTTAATCCTTTAAGCTTGTCTACAAGCTATAAAATCAAAAGAAGTGGATAATAGTGTACTCATTTGGATAGTGATACTCCTGTACCATTCATTTTTATTTATTATTCTTAGAAACAAAAAATATGGGTAATGTCTATGGAGATTTAGAAGGTCTAATATATCCTTTAGCCAACTGATAATTAATGAAATCAGATACTCTTTCTGTTCTTTAGATGAAAATATATATATCAAATGGCCTTTCTTTGGTTGAACATATCTTTGAGATCTATGACATGAATCCAGGGTTTTGATATCAGCATTCATTCAGATTCATTCTTTGAAAATGAAAATGCTATCATATATATGCTTATAGTATAATACTGTTTGGAAATAAAATCCTTAGATTTTGGATTTTTCTTTGTACTAGATCCATCATGCTTCATAGCAAAGATATGAGCTAAGGAACTGTTATGCAAAAAAGGGGATTTTCCTTTCATGGTTTAACAAGTCCAGGAGCATCAAGTCATCTTGACTTTTCCAGAAGTCCAATCAATTTCAGTGTTGTGTTTACTAAGCCACATGTATTCAAGAATTATCTAATGCTTTCCTAGATCATTTACTCCAGCTATGACCTATTCACAGTGATTTTAAATTGAATACTGATCTCAACACAATGAGTGATTGATCTGGTGGCATTATATATTCCATCCATATTATATATATGGGTATAGAGTTCAGTAGAGCTAGGAGTGGAGGTTTGATCTTCTGTGCATATGATTTGTCAATATAGATAGTATTAGCTCCACTATCTAAAAGTGCTTTGATTTTCATGAGTCTATTCCAATGATGAATAGGGGCAATCTCTACTGATAGAGTGATATCATGATGATTCAAGGTGCAAATTCTAGTATTATCTAGGATTGGAGATCCCACTTGGCTAGTATAATTTAGGCTAGATAAATAACTGAATACTGAGTTAGATAAACTAGCAACTTGGACACCCAGACCATTCAAGTTGCTTAGGCTTTTCTCTTACCATCAGTGGATTCTTCATCAATAATGCAGATCTTTCAGAACTTGGAGCAAGTTTTCTTGTGGTCTCCTCATGACCAATTATATTCTTGACATTTGATGATTTTTTATAATCTTTACCTATGTGTCCAGTTCCACCACAATTGAAACATTCAAAAAAAAACAATGCTTTCTATTACACAATGTCTCACTATCCTAGTCTCCAAGTTCATTGCCATCCAAGTCAACTCAGGCTTGTCCTACCATCCCATCTCTTGTTTATTCTCCCATAGCCTTGTCTGCCACTACCCTACCATTACTTCTCCCCCTATTGCTTTATTCTCTATGCCCACTTTTAGAAAACGTCAATACCCAATAGCATAGAAGTCCTTGGAATATAATGTGAAAATATGCCTCCTTGAACCAGTTGGCAGAATATGTATAGTCAATGCTTCTCTCATGTAAATCCTCAACCTTGATATATACAATTCATCATGTAGATCAATTCATATCAAAGAGATCTGGAAGTCATCTCATCACTGTGCTTGCTATTCTCCATTACAGCAAGCACCATCCTTTGTACTCTCACACTTAGTTGGGCTCACCCCCTCTAGGAGCATGGTTGGCTCATTGTTTGTCCAAGCAGTGTCATGCCAGAAGTTTGGAACCTCAGCACATCAGACTACTCAGAGAAGTAGCAGCAAAGCCTTCCTTTGGCATATTTGAAATATGCCCTCAAGACCACACAATCAGGAAATTAGAGAGATACTAGAGTAGATCAAAAAGGGTTATACAGTCACATATCAATAGGTTATGCAGGAGCATAATAGTGGATCTTACTCTTAATATAAATACAAATATGATATTGTTAATACAGGCTCATTGTGTTCTAGCAATTTTACTCTAACAATAACAAGGTGAAATGACCAGACCTTACCAGTAAGGTTGAGCAAGACAATGTCAAGTAAATTTGATCAAGTATAGTAGCTCCTAGCCTTCACTAGCAATGAGTGGGAAAGATCAAGAGGACAAGACTGAGATCCTCTGGTGGTGACTTGGGCCTTTATATACTGTCTAGGAGTTTGCACTTGTATACACTAGATCTAATGATATGCTATGCTACATGCATGATCAGTGAGGCTAACATGAGGGGAACACATATATCAGTACAGTCATAGAATGGAAGGAAAGCCTAACATGAAAGTTCATGAGGTAGATAAGTCATAGATAGGAGCATGAGGCAAACATATGTTTGTCTAGACTACATGTGTGATTCTGCAGGCAAGCATAAGGCAATCTAGACCTTGAATGAGTCAAGGTGAATGGCATGAGGATGCCATGAGGCTGGTAGGTCTGAGCATTTGGCAGGTTCAGGTTATAGGGGTAATAGATAGGGGCTAAATGCAAAAGTCAATATGTAAAATTGGAAAAAACAGTAGAAATAAAGGGAAAAATAATATGGTCTGTAATACAAGGAATGATTAGCAATAGTGCAAGACCACTTCTGAAGGTGATTTGTATGTAATGTAGTATTCAACTTGCCAGGAAGAGACTTACCACATGCCTCATCAAATCAAACACCATGATGGAAATGTTTTATAAATTTCAGGCTATTTGGGTGAAACATCATCTTTCAAACATGAAAGCAAAGATTAAGATTGAAATAGTTCATTGTATGATAAAGGAGTGTGGTATTGCATTTCCTAGCTGATTTTCACTTGCATTGTGCCAATATACATAAAAAGTGAAATATTATTATTGACTCATGTGGCATATCACTGACCATGTTTACAATTGTACCTATATATCTCAGCATCATGATATGTTATTTTGTATCAATGTTACCATGCAAAAATCCTCAGGAGTGTGGATTAACACTAACTATAACAATTAAATATATTATAATCTACTATAGAACTTGAGTCAGGCTGTCAATCTGCTGTAGTAAGATCCTGTCCCTATCTAGGCCCAATTCTTGCTGACTATAACTCTGCTATCAGCTGCTGAGTGCCTGAAAAATGTTGGAAATATATAAAATACTGTAACTGCATAAGTCTGGATTTTGCTGATGTAGTGCCTGTCAAAGTGGAATATAAAAGGAATATGAAATAAGAAAGGGGAAATACAGCCTGGCACCACTCAGAAGGCAGTGGTGACCATTCATTATTTGATGATAAAGTTTTGCTACAAGTACTCTGAGAAGTTAAGCATTAGGTCATTCCAAAAGAAAGCAGAAGATGATGGTAATGGTAGGAAAAAGAGTACCTTCCTTCCTCACTTGTAACATTTGCCCTAAAATGCAATATATGGTTGCTAATCTTATGCAATATACATACCATCAATGGCAAAGGCACTATCACTTGCTACAAGTGTAAAAGATTGGAGTGAAGATATGTGAGCATGGCAGCTGGAACAATGCTATGTATGATATAAGTATTGTGGTTCTCATAGTGTTAATGGAATAGCTCACCTCAGTCATCATATAGTACAACAGACTGAGGGGAGCAACAATCATTCATAATATTCCTAATATATATATTGGTAAAACACAATTGTAGGGTGGTGTAGTGTATTACCCGCCCACATATCATATCCACAATAAAGGAGGAAAAGATGCATTGCCACATACATCAAATATGGCAATATACATGAAAGCTGGCAGTTACTGCAGGCATACTTGTATTCCGACACTCTCCCTCAAGCTGCACACAGTTCAAGTTCTGCAGCAAAATGCTTAACTTTCGGGGAGGGTGTGTCTTCATAAAGACATTCACAATCATGTTGCCAGTAGGACAGAATACAAGGCAGAGTTTGCCATTATTGATGACCCAGCGAATAAAGTGAAAGCAGACATCAATGTGTTTTGTATGCATGTGATATTGATGATCTTTCGCAAGTGCAATTGCTGATTGGTTATCCGAAAATAATGTAATGGGCTGTGGTACGGTGGTGAATAGGCTGGAGATAAGGGTATGAAGCCACAGAGCTTCTTTTGCAGTGTGGATGGCACCAATGTATTCACTCTTGGTCATTAAAAGTGAGACAATCTCCTGTCTTTTTGAACTCCAGGACATGGTGCCTCCATTGATGAGGAGCGTGTAACCTGAGATCGCACGACGATCCTCAGTGACACTTCCATCTGCATCTGTGTAGTCTAATAATGGTCGTTCTCCCCCTCCATACTGCAACCTGAGATTTTTCATGCCAGATAAGTAATAATAAACTCTCTTTACCATGTCCCAGTGAGGTTGTCTGTAGTTTGATGAGAAGCGAGAGACTTGCGAAATGGCATACAAGATGTCTGGTCATGTGCTGAGCACTGCATACATGAGGGATCCAATAGCTTCTTGGTATGGGATGTGCTGCATGGCAGCATACTCAGTGTTGGTTGATGGGGACTGACTGGTGGTAAGTCTGGCACTTGAGTCCATTGGCATTGAGAAGGGCTTCAACTCATCAAAGTTGAAGTGGTGCAGGATTGCGTCAATGTACATTCGCTGGGAAAGGAAAAGGGTGCAGTCTTCGCAGTTGCATGTTACCTCAATTCTGAGCAGCCAGTATAGCTCGCTGAGATCTGTTACTTTGACATATTTCATAAGTTGGGTTTTTACAGCTGCAATAAGCTCGAGGGAGGTAGCAGCAATAGTACAATCGTCAACATGCACCACAATAATGGTGAGAGAGGTGCCAGCACACTTGATGAATACAGCCTGGTCAATGGTGCATTGTTTGAAGCCTAGCTTCATTACCAAAATCTCTACAAGCTTTTCATACCAGCATCTGCCGCTTTGTTTGAGTTTGTAAAGTGTTTTTCACAGATGGCAAACACAGTGCAGGTGAATGGGGTTAGCATACCCCGGTGGCTGACACATGTAGATACATTCATTGCTGTTTAATTCGCCATTGAGGTACGCACCCTTGATGTCAATCTGGTGTAGTTCAAGATTGTAGTGAGCAGTGAGAGCAAGAACAGTATAAATTGAGGCAAGTTTCACAACAGGGGCATATGTGTCGAAATAGTTGACACCTGGGACTTGCAAGTAGCCTTGGGCAACAAGACATGCCTTGTAGCATATAATGTGGCCAGTGGCATCCTTTTTCACATGAAAGACCCACTTCAATACAACTAAATTTGCGCCTGGGAGAAGATCAGCGAGTTCCCAGGTGCTAGCTTTAGCCAGGGTGTTGAGCTCTTCACAGATGCCATCTTTCCATCTTGGCCAATCTGGGCGTCATTTCACCTCAACAAGTGAACTGGGTTCAAGTGCTTCTGCTTCAGCAATTGTCTTGTTTACAAGCATGGTCAGCTCTTGTTTGTCATAATCATCACCTGCAGACACAGCAAGCAATTGCTTGGCTTGACCAATTGCTTCATATGTATGTAGTTGGCTCGATATGTGCTGGAAGTGGTTTGTCAGCAATTGTATTGGGTGCTTGGACACCATGAGGCAGTGCAGTGCCTGCAGCCTTGCCGTTAATAATGTCGAGGATGCACTGATTGGGTTTTCGAATCCTCTTTGCACATGGTTCACTTTGATCGTTGGGTGCAGATATAGTAGGTTGTGAGAAGGGAGTGATGGAGAGGCGATGGGAGAGAGTAATGGCATGAGTGGCAATGGTGGTGTGGCGGGACGAGTGGCAATGGGGGGTGGCATGGCAGTGGCATTTGCCAGAGGCTGCACTGAGGTGCCTGTGCCAGTGCCCAAAATGATGGGTTCTTCCTCCCCCTCAACAGCATGTGGCGTGGTGTCGAAGTACACATTGCACTCAACAGTCACTATTCACTTCAACAGCCAGTACACTTGACAGGCATTCTCAGTGTGGTCATCAATTCCTAGCCACTTTCCCTGCTCAATCCATCCACCTAATTTTGAGCCAGCACCTGTTTTGACGAAAACAGGTGATCCCCACTCATGCAGTTTGCTCAGGTCAGGCATTTTGCCCAGTGCAACCTCGTATGGCGATTTGCTTGCAAGTACATTGGTAGGTGTTCTGTTTTTCAGCCATACAGTGTGATGCATGGCTTCATCCCATAGGAATTTTGGTAGTCCACTTGCGTGTAACATAGCACGAACTTTTTCAAGGATCGTTCAGTTCAAGCTTTCGGCAACACTTTTGTGCTGCAGTGTATTGTGTGCTATCAAATGCTGCATGGTCCCCTTTTGCTGAAGGTACAGTACAAATTCCTTGCTATGGTATTCTCCCCCTCAATCGGAATGGAGTAATTTGACCTTTGCTTCAAGTTGTCTATCCAGCCATGCCTCAAAGCCTCAGTAGACATTGAAGATTTCGCTCTTCTGTCACAGGAGGTGAAGATGGGCAAGGCGCATGTTGTCATCTGTGAATGTCATGTAATAGCGCTTGCCTCCCAGCATAGCAACAGCGATGGGCCCCAAATGTCAGAGTAGATGATGCCACTGACTGAGTCAGTGTGCGGGCCCTCGCGTTCCTTCACTATGGCTTTTCAGGTGGCTTTTCCATAGACATACGATTTGCAGAACGTATCTGGTTCATTCAGATCAAATTTGAGACCACTGACAAGGCCTTTTTCGGCAAGGCGACGAGCAACAATTGGCACAATGTGGCCCATCCACCAGTGGAACTCCATTCCAGTGAGTCATTCCATTGCTGTGCTAGTGTGCTCCTCTTCATGTATGACATGATACAGGCATTTAACTGATCGTGGTATGTGCCCAATCATTTCTCCATCAGTGCTTCGCATTGTGCAGTATCCTTCTGCAAAGGTCATTGAGAGTCCAAGCTCACCGAGATGACCGATTGACATGAGTGTGTACCCCACCTTGGGTGAGTACAAGACCTCTGTCAAGCATAGCTTTGAGACTTCAATCCCATTTGGAATCTTGATGATCAGATTGCCTACTCTAGTGGTGCTGAATTTTTGTTTGTTTGCAGCGGTGAAGGACTTAGGCACAATGGTCTGCATGTTTATCATGTGGTCTTGGTCTGGAATGATATGGCATGTGGTGCCTGAGTTGTATAGCTCAATGCAGGCAGTGTTATTTCTTTGGTTACTGACTTCCATTGCAGCATCCTCCAGGTCATATCTGATGGTAGGAGAAGGGCCAGTGCAACTGCTCGACATCTCATTGTCAGCCTCATGTGCTCGGAGCTCCTCATCATCCCATTCACAGCTCTATGGGCTGTCATCACTGGTTACCAAGAACCAATCATTGTCATCATCAGACACGCTCTGCATTCTGCCAGGTAAGTTTCACATTCATCATCACTGTCTGACTCTATTGTCAGCAGGTCGGGTAGCGGTTCATCATCCTCGATGATGTCAAATACTCTGTCCTCAGAATCATCGTCAAGAGTGGCGTGTGCGCTGTAGGTGGGAGGTGTTATCTTTTTCTCACTTGTATCATGGTCCTTCGCTAAATGTTCTTCAGAACTGCAGGTCCAACATTTGCATTTGGGACGATCGCCACATGGAGGTTGCCTGCCTCTTCCTCATCCTCAAGTGGGCACAGTCACAGCCATTGCCTTGTTGCAGTTCTTTGTTTCACCTTGAACAGTATATTTTAACTTTTGCCATTCTGACTCTTTGCTGATGAGCGAAACCAAGATATTGGGCTTGATTGTCTTAGTTGATGCATATAGGCACACAGCAGCGAGTTGATTTGATGCGAAGCTGGCAAGGAAGTTTGAGAGGGATTTAATAATGGTCAATCGGTAATCTTTCTCATCGATCTCCACTCCTACTAATACTAATTCCTCCCACTTTATGCACAGATCATCTAGGAACTGGCGGACATCACGACCCTTGGTCATCTTTGAGTCCAGGAACTGAGTATGAAGGTCTGTCTGTGCATAAGTACCCTTCACAGTGTACTCGCACTCAATCTCTGCCCACATCTCCTTGACAGTTCTGATCTTTCAGATTTTTAGTGTGGTTGAGTCAGGAATCTGCTGAGTGAGTAAGTGCTTTGAAATATCCTCATTTTTCTTCCATTTGCTAAGCTGTTCAGTTTCTGTGCTGGTCATTGGGTTGCTGTACAATGGTCTGGCAGTGGTCCCATCAAAATGACCCCACATTTCCTTCACTTCAACAGCAGTCTGGAAATGAAAAGCAAAGATTGCCCAGTTCATGCCTTTGACATCAAGCTTGGACATGTTGTTAGGGAGCATATCAGTGGTAACAGGTATGGTGGTCAACATGATGAGTGGTATTTTGGTTTACTGTGAAGCGGCAGGGCTCATAATCTGTAAAAGATTGGAGCAAAGATATGTGAGCATGGCGGCTGGAACAATGCTCAGTTATTGTGTGGTACAATGGACTGATATATTTACCTGGAACAATGCTATGTACGATATAAGTATTGTGGTTTTCATAGTGTTAATGGAATAGCTCACCTCAGTCATCATGCAGTACAACGGACTGAGGGAAGCAACAATCATTCATAGTATTCCTAATATATATATCAGTAAAAGACAATTGTAGGGTGGTGTAGTGTGTTACCCACCTGCATATCATATCCACAATAAAGGAGAAAAAGACATGTTGCAACATATGTCAAATATGGCGATTTACATGAAAGCTGGCAATTACTGCAGGCACACTTGTATCTTGACAACAAGTTCTCATAGATACCAATACCTGTGACCACAGGTTCCAGGTTGTGCACAGGCATGCATACTCTAATCCATATTCATATCCAACAGGTACCTATATCTGAGATCCACTATAAGTACTTGGTACCCTGCAGTTCCCTACCTAAATACATCATTTGTTTGTATACATCCACAAAGATCAAATATCTTGGAATCCAAACATACTGTTGCAGTTAGGTATGAATTCACCCCTTTCAAAACTTATGATTTATGTCTCACCATGAGCTTAAACCTGTATTTGTTGAGGTCAAAATGCTGCCAGTACCAGAGTCATAAGTGTGCATACATTATATGTAAAAGATTCAAGCGAAGATGTGTGAGCACGGCGGCTGGAACAATGCTCAGTCGTCGTGCAGTACAACGGACTGACTATATTTACCTGAAACAATGCTATGTATGATATAAGTATTGTGGTTTTTGTAGTGTTAATGGAATAGCTCACCTCAGTCATTGTATGGTACAACAGACTGAGGGGAGCGACAATCGTTCGTAGTACTCCTAATATATGTATTGGTAGAAGGCAATTGTAGGGTGGTGTAGTGTGTTACCTGCCCACATATCATATCCACAATAAAGGAGGAAAAGATGCATTGCAACATATATCAAATATGGCAATATACATGAAAGCTGGCAGTTACTGCAGGCACACTTGTATCCTGACACTCCCCCTCAAGCTGCACGCAGTCCAAGTTCTGCAGCAAAACGTTTAACTTTCGGGGAGGGTGTGCCTTCGTAAAGACATCCATGACCATGTTGCCAGTAGGACAGAATACAAGGCAGAGTTTGCCATTATCGATGACCCAGGGAATGAAGTGGAAGCGGACATTGATGTGTTTTGTACGTGTGTGATATTGGTGATCTTTCATAAGTGCAATTGCTGATTGGTTGTCTGAAAATAATGTGATGGGCTGCAGTACAGCGGCGAATAGGCTGGAGATAAGGGTATAAAGCCACAGAGCTTCTTTTGTGGCATGGGTGGCACTGACATATTTGCTCTCAGTTGTCGAAAGTGAGACAATCTCCTGTCTTTTTGAACTCCGGGACACGGTGCCTCCATTGATGAGGAATGCATAACCCGAGATCGCACGATGATCCTTGGTGATGCTTCCATCTGCATCCGTGTAGCCTAATAATGGTCGTTCTCCCCCTCTATACTGCAACCTGAGATTTTTCGTGCCAGATAAGTAACAATAAATTCTCTTTACCGCATTCCAGTGAGGTTGTCCATAGTTTGATGAGAAGTGAGAGACTTGCGAAATGGCGTATGAGATGTCTGGTCGTGTGCTGAGCACTGTGTACATGAGGGATCCAATGACTTCTTGGTACAGGATGTGCTGCATGGCAGCATACTCAGCATCAGTTGATGGGGACTGACTGATGGTAAGTTTGCCACTTGGGTCCATTGGCATTGAGAGGGGCTTCAACTCGTCAAAGTTGAAGTGGTGCAGGATTGCGTCAATGTACATTCGCTGGAAGAGGGAAAGGGTGCAGTCTTTGTGGTTGCGTGTCACCTCGATTCCGAGCAGCCAGTGTAGCTCGCTGAGATCTGTCACTTTGACGTATTTCATGAGTTGGATTTTTACAGCTGCAATAAGCTCAAGGGAGGTAGCGGCAATAGTACAATCATCAATGTGCACCACAATAATGGTGAGGGAGGTGCCAGCATGCTTGACGAATACAGCCTGGTCAATGGTGCATTGTTTGAAGCCTAGCTTCATTATCAAAATCTCTACAAGCTTTTAATACCAGCGTCTGCCGCTTTGTTTGAGTCCATAGAGCATTTTTCGCAGATAGAAAACATGGTGCAGGTGAATGGGGTCAGCATACCCCGGTGGCTGATGCATGTAGATACATTCATTGCTGTTTAATTCGCCATTGAGGTACACACCCTTGATGTCAATCTGGTGTAGTTCAAGGTTGTAGTGAGCAGCGAGAGCAAGAAAAGTATGAATTGAGGCAAGTTTTGCAACGAGGGCATATGTGTTGAAATAGTTGACACCTGGGACTTGCAAGTAGCCTTGGGCAACAAGATGCACCTTGTAGCATACAATGTGGCCAGTGGCATCTGTAATGAAACAACACATCCTCAACACGAAGTTTCCACAAGGCTTGGTCTATCTCGCAGAGTACACGACTTCTGGCTCAATGGGTGGTAGAGTGTGTGGGTCTTGTCTGTTCAGTCGCAGCCTACAATGATCAGAGGCCAAGGCAATGACTATAGTGAAGGAACAAATGGATTCGACTAGGGTACCAGTCGTCAAAGTAGCTAGCTTTTATATGTTACAGGGATGAGCATGGACCAAGCTGTGTGTGTGACTAATTACTATAGATGTATATATGTAAGAAGCATTTGTGAGAGTGAGAAAACGGAAATGAATGTGGGAATTGATGAAGTGTGAGAATAGACAGAGATTAATAACATGTGGTGTGTCATATGATTTGGTTGTAGACTTTTATCACATGACTGATTACATAAGTGTTCTCATGATCACGTGTTGTGGTCATGTGATTTTATAAGTGAAAGAATAACATGTAAAAAGTTTGAAAATGTTCATATTATAACACTATCCCCTCTTTCAGACTCGAATTCCAGGCGAGTCGTTGTTGGTTCGATGATAGTGTAGTTTTTGAAAGGAGAGAATAAGGATTGGAACGTGGAGGTAGAAAGTCCTCGGAGTTTTCTAGGCACAGATGGATTCTTTTTGTGGAATTCTGCAACTGCTTTCAGAGTAGTGTTAATGATATCTGCAGATTCCCAAGTACGATCTATTTCATCGTATCCAGCCCAATGTACCAAGTATTCTAGTTTTCGGTTCTTCATCCTGGAAGCTGTGACATATTCAATCTTGAATTGTTCTTCGCCTTCCTGATCTATCTCTATTGATCTGGACGAACCACAGGTTGTCCGGGAAGTGTTTCTTTATATGGTTTGACACGAGATATATTAACCGTGGGATGGATTCGTATGGTTTTTGGAAGGTTTAGAGTTACAGCATTAGGAAGGACGTGGGTGATACAATAGGGTCCAATCCATTTTTGGGTGAGTTTCTTTGCCATATATGGGAGATTGAGTTTGTCGGTTGATAGCCAGACCTGCTGACCGACGGAATAGATAGGGGCGTCTGACTGCTTCTTTTCTGATGACTTAATCATCTTTTTTCTCGTCTCTTTCAACATCTCTTCTATTTCCTTATGAGCTTGGCTCATTTCTGTCATATCCCGTATAACTCGACAAGTCCAACTCCAGACTTCCGTCCACAACTCCGGCACGTTCTCCTATGGAACGTACCTTATGCCCTCGGACTTGCATGTAGTAGTCTTGCCTATTTACCCATACATACCTATGCTCCTCCATCCAGTGCTTGTCTCGCGTAGGAGTACCGCTCCGAAGACATACCAACTCCAATACTCTGCCTCACTTACTAATACCTTCGTCTCAACCATATATAAACTATTAGTACGACTCCTGTATAGTCAGTTTGAATATCAACTCTGAACACCACTCCTGTCCTCCGTCTGAGTCTTGATAACTCACTCTGACCCCCACTCAACTTGACGTTTGACCACGTCAAGTTCATACCTCTGACCCTCCTATGTCCTCGAAATCTGGGACATTAGACTCGAGCAAGGGCGCACCACATAAGGTGAAGCCAAGTCCCAACACCCTCAAGCAGCTCCAGCCCATCAGAGTTGCATCGGAGTTGTCCATTCTTAACAGTATATTTGAACTCCCACTTGCAAACAAGTCTCTCACATTATGGCTACACATACTACTAGATCCCAGACTCGCACCCTAGGTGCAAACCCCCCTGCATCCCCACGATACAACCCGTTGAGCACGTTCGGCAGCAGTCGGCAAGGTCCAGAACTCGTCGACCAGTTCCGAAGCTTCTCCACTCGACGAACCCCCACCTCCACCTCATAGTCACAACCACTCCCGGAGTCCCCTACTCCAGGAGCACGCATCGCTGAGTTACCCACCGACAATGACCCCACCACCTCTTTGCTCACAAGCCAATACTCTAGTCAAAAAGTGCAGGCTGTCCTCTTCCCAAACGATGACATCCCAGATGTTCCCGGAGATGACCCGTCGGATGATGACCCTGACTTCCCCAATCACGACAATCCCTCAGACTCCAACAATGAGCATGTCCCACGAGACACCCTCGCACTGCTCGCCAATGCCATCAAAGGCCTCGCCCGCTCCACACGTCGTCCCTCTGACCACACACCATGCACTAAAGTCCAGGAACTGGATCAGTTTGACAGGACAGAGCCCTGCAGACTCTGGGTCTTCCTGGTACAGTGTGAACTCAACTTCCAAGACTGTTATGCAACCTGCATAACCTGTGACACGTGACCGTGTATTCCTTATTGAACTACAACCGGCCACCTTCCCTGTTCCCTGATTAGATCTTGGTCTGGAGGGCGACACTCCGATATGCCGTGGGAAGGCTTTGTCACTACTCCATAGAAATAGCTCACTGTGCAGAAGCCCGAACGTGGGCTGGCACTACTTGGACGAACGGCGAGCCGACCGTGTTGCTATTACTGCAAATAGCAAGAGTAACGAGGAGATGGCTTCCAGATCTTAGGTGAGATCAAAGCAAGGCGGAACTTTGATAGTGATTGACTTTACACGGTAGATTGTGTATATCAAGGTTAAGGTTTTACATGAATGGAAGCACCGCTATATATAGTACTCTGGACTTTAGGGCAGGCTGGTTATAAATATGAAATAGATTGGATCTCAGATGGAATTGGGGGTTATTGGAACTACGAGGCAGTGTGCAAGAGAGCACTGCCGAGAAGATGCTGTCCAAGGTGAAATACAACAATACGAAATGAAAGGAAATGAAGTACAGCCGGAATCCAGTGTCCACCGCCGTTATGCAGCCTTGTTGGCAGTGTTGATGGTCGGAGTCTAGAAGGCATTGCCTTTGGCATTGGGGGTCGATGGGGCGTCAGGGAAATAATCCCCCGTATCGAAGAGGAGGTCATCCCATAGGGATGGGGTCGGGATGTCGGTGTCTAAGGAAATTTGGTACCCCCCTGAGTCAATCGTAACATTACCCTCCTCGTATTCCTGAAGTTCCATCTCAGGAACTCCTATCTCCGCTATTCTCCTCGTAGTCGGTAAGGTCCCATCCTGGGCCGTAGGCCACATCATAGCTGGTACAGTGTTGGGGCCCGTGTCCCCTTTTGCCACAGGTAGTGCATTGTTGGTCAGGGCAACGATATTGTGGATGTCCGGGGCTTGCCAGGTGACAGAAGGGGCAATGGTAGTTTGGGCAGTTGCTTCGAACGTGTTCAGTGGAACCGCATTCGAAGCATTGCATTGGCACGAATGTGGGTCGGGGTAGAGGATCATGGGAGGAGGAGGTGACGTCCAAGGTATGGGTATCACCATCCATTGCGTTGGTGCCGTTTGCGAGAGCGGGGGTCATGGGTTCCACACAGGGAATGGAGGAAGCTGGAGGGCTCCTTGTTGTAGTTCGCCCCAGTGGAGAGGAAGTATGGGCAGCAGTGGTATGGATGGGCAGGCTGTTGGTGAATACCATGGTGCGCTGTCTGCGGATGCATCTGGTGGGTGTGGAAACGGGTGATGAGGGTATGGGGGTGGATTCTCTTCGAGGTGGGGTACCGGCCCTGTTGGGGTCGGGGGTGGTCCCATTGACAAGGGTGACGTTGGAGTTGGTGGACGTCGATCTAGCTCCCTCTGCAGGCTCCGTATCAACTCCGTTAGCGCCTCTACTTCTGAGGAGAGTCTCAGAGGAGGTGGTTGGGATGATTCGGCGGGATCAGGGATAGCCGGATGTAGGTTCGTCGGCAGAGAGAAATGCGTTTCTTTGTTCTTCGGACATGGTCCCGAGGATGGGTTGAATGGCGCGTTCGAAGTGATGTCCAGGGAGTAAGGCGACACAGAGGTCAAAGCCTTCGATATAGAGAAGGTCGAGAATATATTCCCGAACCTCGAGGAGTGTGGCAGCAATGTCGAAGAGGGCAGTGATCTGTGGGGAATCTCGAGTGTCTCTTGCAATGAGTTGCCATAGAGGGGAACCTGTCGCGCTCCAGGGAGTCCTGGTGACCAGGGATCAAATACGGGTGTAGGCGCGGAAGAGGAGTACGAGTTGTACGAGGGAGTTGTCGGAGTTGAAGAAGGAGTTACGCTCCAAGGCTCGGAGGGCCTCGGCGTTCTCAAGAATGGACACATAGAGAAGTTGGCAGGATGTGGGGGGAAGTCTGCTGAGGCGACGAGTGAGGAATGCGAAGGACATCTACCACTGGTAGTGATAGGGGCAACCGTTGATACAACAGAAGCACTGGTGCTCGTTGGCGTGGGTGGGAATATCTAGGTCGGGGTAACGAACTTGTAGGCGGGCTTGGGTAAGGGCAGTCTGGACGCGGGAGATGGTGATCAGGAGAGAGGAATTATCTTGGGGCATTGGAACTCCGTCAGAGTTGATGCCGTTTTTTATACTCCTGGAGCACCGCCTTAGCATTGCTTAGGTTTGACTCCGCTTCCCAGGTCCGCTCTGAGGCGGTGTATCCTTTCCAGTGCATGAGGTATCGCCTTCGTCCCGTAGTTCCCCGATGGTTGATGATGCTGTCCACTTCGTATTCTTCCTCTGTCCCGACTAGTTCCGGTGGAGGACATGTGAAATTTGGTCCGTGTTCCATAGTCTCCCGATACGGGGAAAGTAGGGATGCATGGAACACGTCATGGATCTTCCATTGGGCCAGTAGTTTTAGTCGGTAGGCGACGGAGGATATCACTTGGGTGATTTCCAAGGGGCCGGTTCGTTTGGGAGATAGTTTTCTGGAGGGGACCTGTAATTTTAGGTTTCTGGCTTCCAGCCAGACTCTGTCTCCCGTTTTCCATGGTTTGAAGCGAGAGAACGTTCTCTCCTTCATCCTTTGTTGGGCGATCATGTGCGCTGCTTCGGCTTCTTTTCGTGCTTCATCGAGGGCAGTCATTCTTTGTTCTAGTGCAGGGAGGAAGGTTTTCCCAAGAGGGGGGTAGGAGCATGGTTCGTAACCCAACATTAAACTGAAGGGGGACTTTCCGGTGACCGAATGCGTGGCAGAATTATGTGCAAACTCGGCCGTAGGCAGTAGATCTAGCCATCGGTGGGGTTGTCCGTCACAGAAGATCCTTAGGTAGGTCTCCAATTCTTGGTTGTAGCGTTCTGTTTCTCTGTCTGTTTGGGGGTGGTAGGCAGTGGACAGCGCCACGTCGTATTTGAGAAGCCTTGCAAGTTCCCTGGCGAATGCCGATGCGAATTGTGGTCCTCGGTCAGAGACCAGTTTGTCGTGTAGGCCAAAGTGTTTGAACACATGATCAAAGAAAAGACAGGCTATACCAGCCGCATCTATCGTTTTTGAGCAAGGGGTGAGAATTACCCCCTTACTAAGACCATGGTCAATCACAACCATGATAGAATCAGAGCCGTTTACAGGTGGGAGGTCGGTGATGAGATCCACTGAAAGGTTTTGAAAGGGGCGGGTGCCCTGGAAGGCGAGTGGGGTCACTGGGGGAGTCGTTGGATGGGTCTGGACCTTATTTGCCTGGCATACGGCACAGCCGGCAATGAAT
>JBBPNO010000311.1:0-29840 GCA_038090915.1 Boletus eberwhitei
CTCTCAAATCCGAGTCACTTTCCGACGGGCCATAAGTAGTGTGCCTGCCGCCTTACCTGCATTATATTGCATAGGGTTGCGTCGGCCCGCACCGACGTAAAAAATCCTACATTTGCCTGCGTACCCGAGTCCTGCCCGGCCCAGACGCATCAAGTCCAGAGCGGTGACATCCTCAAGGCCGTGCTGCCGTCGTTATTTTTACAGCACGAGGTAGCCGACGGTGATCTTTGTGACACGGGCTTTTTCTTGCGACGAACGTAATCCATCGGACGGGGTCTTCCTCTCCAGGTATAAAGAGACGGGGAGAGCGACGTTGACCAGCAGGTCTACCACCCACTTCTCTCGTCTGCTTTCTTCAGCTGTTCACTACTCTCTATCTCAACATGTTCGCTCGTGTCTTCGCTCTTCTGCCCCTTGCTCTCCTTGTCTCCGCTACGCACCTTGAGGCGCGCGGCCAGTGTGACACTGGCTCGATCAACTGCTGCAACAGCGTCCAGAGTGTAAATCTGCATTTTTTTCTTTTGGTGTTGGATTGCGGTTAACGTGTTTCCCGTTGTTATTTTAGTTGAGCAGTGCGCAAAATACCCTGAGCCAGCTCAACTTGCTCAGCGCTGCTACCGCTGCTGGCGGCCAGGTTGGCTTTAACTGCTCGCCTCTCGTTGGCTTGGGGGCTGCTTGCACCGCTCAGCAACAACCTGTCTGCTGCACTGGCAACAACTTCGTACGTATTCAATGGTTGAAGTTGGTGTGAGATGTTGGTCGCTGAAAGAAATGTTTAGAACGGTCTCGTGAACATTGGTTGTTCCCCCATCAATATCAATGCTTGAGGGATGATTGTGCAGAAGTTGGCGGTTGGGTTGGGTGGAGTGATTTTACCTCATTTGGCTTGTCGTTTGAGAAAAAAAATATTAGTTTCATGGGTTAATCGAAGTCGGTTTTGTGTCTCAAGATTGTGTGAACCGGATCCAGTTTTATTGAAGAACGTCTGAATGACTTGAACACTTCATATGCATAGGACTTCCTCTCTGATGATGATGCTGATGACAATGTGGCGCATTCACGTTCTATTCTACTCTCTCCGATGGTCGCCTATGACATTTCGATGACCGCACGCTCTGATCAACTACTATGCTGAAATATATGCAACACTCAGCATACTATACAACTCTCGAAACGCTCGTCGTCCATGTATTCGAGACGGATTTTCGTTCGCGCGGCAGCCGCGAGTGAGCTTGATGCGGTTTGTACAATCGTCGGGTCGTCGGCCTCCAGTGCACGACCATTTGTGCTGCTGCAGGTCGTAGCATGGATTCCATGGCGCGAGAAAGAAGACGCATCAGTGATCGCATGGAGTATCGTCAGTGTCGATGATCCCGGCCACCCTCCTGACGGCTGGAAGCGTGGCTACATGTCGCGTAAATGTTTCGCCATCTCAAACCAGCCTCCGACGTCGGTATATATTGAGCGTGTAGTTGTCGATCTTGTTCGTCGGAATATTGAAGTAGAATAAACGTACGTATAACCCGAAATGCGAGTGTACCAGTGCGACGATTTTCCGGCCGTCGACTTAAGCAAACTGGCGTATTTGTAGATAACGCGCTCCGAGTCCATAGGAAGGGCTCGAGAATCCTGCTCTCACACCGTGAGCCTCGCGATTTATCAGATTCATCATTTGTAAGTTACCATTACCTTCCTTTCCCATATCGTTGCCTGAGCGGAGTGTTTATCACCGAGACAGACTCTACAGATTCGACCAAAAACCGCAAGCCGGTCAGAACATCGTCAAACACGAAAATATTGAATCGAACCTTGTTTGTTACATCAACGGCTAATTGATGCAGTAGAATGTTTCCCCGCTAGACGTTGGCATGCGTTAGGAAAAAGCACAGTTTTTGGCACAAACGTCTTGCCAGGATTGTTAACTGCGTCGAGGCAGTTTGCCTTCGAGCAACAGAATGCATAACGACCATAGCCGTGGTACTCTGTTGACTGGCAATGGCGCGACCTGTGGTCTTCGCCGGCAGCGGCCCCCTTCAGGTGTTGAAGCGGCCATTGGCTGGTGATCACGTGGTGCACCAGAGGTATTGCTCCCGGACACCTCTGACGAGAATTCTCTCTGCCAACCTGCAAGCGAGAGAGGCTCGATGACCGTCGTTTCCATCGCCCAGCCGTTGTTAGTCTATCCCGTCTGGGTTCCCTCAGCCGAGACGACTGCCAGCACGGCTTTCGAGGTTGGCTTGCATGCTGGCTATGCGTAAGGACAGATCACCCCTTTTGCACCAATCTGTACATGCCATCGCAATGATATCTGCGTCGCTCCATCTTCACAGGTCGACCATACTGCTTCGGAACGTGGCTCCGATGCCTATAATGAAACATATGCATATGCTTTATGCTTTATGTTCTGAGCTGAACGGTATGACCCAGCCGTGTCAATGGGAAAAAGAACGTGGAGAGCAGCGCAACGCAGCGTCTCTTCCATTCGTGAGTCTTCATTGCTTGGTTCAATCCATGTTTCAGGAACTACACAGCTGAAACGATGATTCTGGGTACCTTGGAGGGGCGTGGGGGTGGGGAGCGACAACGAAGTTGCATGAATCAGGGCTGAAGCAGATGATGTGAGTAACGTGTCGGATGGCGGGCCATGATAGCGATTTTCTGTGGTAGACCCGAGCCCTTACACGGCGCAAACTTACTACTTACTGTAAGTAATGGATCCCGGAAATTGACAGTCACAGATTCACTTGCCGGGCCGCGGCTGCGGCACGGTGACTACATCGCCTTCGTGGCATAGTGCGCAACCAAAAATCTATTGTCGTCTTCGCATATGATTTACTATCTTTCTGGGACAACAATCCGGTACTGTCATAGAGCACGCATTGCAGCCCAGCTCGGTTTACTGCGCTCTTCCCCGACGACACGGTACACAAAACGGGACAATCACCTTCAATCTGCAGTGTTATCGACTCCTCAAGCCCAAATGGCCTTGAACTTTTCATCAAACTCCTCCGTCGCAGCGTACACCACCTCGAGCACTCTCCAGTCCCTGTCCGCCACCCAGCCGGGTTTGGCGCGGCCCATCTCGCTCCCAGTCTGTACCCTCCGCTTCCCTCCTTCGTCCCCGTCTCCGTCTTCCCTCTCGTCCTTTTCCGTCGGATCGTCCACATCGATAAACCCACTATCCAAATCCTCTGACTCGCCTTCACCCTCACCCTCGCCCACATCCGACCCCTCCCTCACATCCACCTGCTCCCGTTTCCGCATAATCAACTGCTCCAATACCCCTCGCACGGTCATCAAGGTCAAAGCAAACTCTTGCAACACGAACCAGACGTCACCTCGTCGTATTGCGTTGGCCTCGCTCAACGGCTGTAGCTGGCCATGTGTGTAAAAGTCGAGAATGTAGGCGTTGAGGGCAAAACCGTGCGTAGGGGCGTGGGGTTTGGCATGAGGTTTG
Source organism: Boletus eberwhitei (assembly GCA_038090915.1). Lineage (NCBI taxonomy): Eukaryota > Fungi > Basidiomycota > Agaricomycetes > Boletales > Boletaceae > Boletus > Boletus eberwhitei. Next base: position 3,458 of record JBBPNO010000311.1, read on the forward strand.
TCTCCATCCCTGTCGGACCCGGCCCGCCCCTGCGTCGCAAAAATGGGTGCAAACGAAGGGATAGCGTGTTCGTTCAGATTCAACCCCCTCCTGGCCGTCCTCGCCAAATCTATCACGCTCTTAAAATGGTCATCGTGCCCCGAGTTTGCGACAAACAGCGATCTCGCCACAACCCGTAACGCCGTCTCTTGCAACCATGTCCCGAAACGTGCCGCCTGAGACGCCAGTGTCCCACCGAGCTCGGTACCGCTCAGCGGGAGGCGGGTGTCGGGTCCTAGTTCTGCGCCGTGCTGGGTGCCGTACGTGATCGCATACCCCGTAAAGATGCGCAGGATCTCTTCTTCGTGGGCTGCGAGCACGCGCCGAGCGTCGTCCGACAAGGGAGGCAAAATCACCATCGACGCCGACGCCTTAATGATTTCCGCCGTATTCTCGGCTTTGAGATATGATGCCGGTAAATACCGTCTTCCAAACAGGTGGCTCATGAGCAGGATGAAATCTCGCTTCGCTTGGATGACACTTGGCTGTGCACAGACGCGGTGAAGGACGCCGTGTCTGAGCAGCGTGACGAGCGCAAAGTTGCTCGGCTCGGTGTAGTACAGTTGAGAGGCAATCCCAAAGAGGTTGAACGGACGACCATGTTCGTCCAACAGGCGCGCGCGTCGGAGGTAGTCAATACTGAATCGAAGGTGGTGTAGGAGTTGGTGTTTACCCTCTTCGGAACCGAAGCTGACTTGAGGAAGACGGAACAAGCGTTGCACGGCGTGCACGGCGGCAGGCGCGTACCCGGAACCCTCGAGAAGGTTGAAGAGACGAAGAATGAGTGTAGACGTCACTGGGAAGTTGGCACCGAGGGATGGAAGTTTGGACAAGGTCAAACGTTGCACTCGATCCATGGGGAGCCCATAAAATACGACCTTGCCGAGAAGGTCATACCCACGTCTCCCAGCACGACCAGCGCATTGCCGGTACTAATGGGGACCGTCAGCACATCTCAGGAATCCACACAGGTACAACACACCATGAGGGCTGTCAGGAACGGCGAATCACCACAAAAGACCGAGGTCTTCGTCGGTGCATTGATACCGAGTGCGAGCGTGCCTGTGTAACCCTCCGTTAGTCGTTCGCTTCGATACCTTGTAAAAGGAATAACCTGTTGCAAATATGACACGAATGAATCCCTGACGAAACAGGCTACCAGACCGTCTTAGTGATCCACAAACACAAATCAGCGGTCTACCTCGCCCACCTTTCGACAATCGTCCTATAGCGCTTGTTCATGCCAGAATGATGAACTGCAATTCCCCGTCGCAAGCATAAGAGTGCCCACTTTGGCGTCGATGTCCACCGACCCAACTGCTCCAACTCTTCTTCGAGCATACTTTGTGTGTACGACGTATGCTGACCGGCAAACGAGAACTGGGGTAGCGGCGCGTTGGGATTGAACGTTGCTTGCCACTCCACCGTCTCCGTCTTGACCTCATCCGGATCAACTCTGCTTTTCGCTGCTCTAGCAGCTGCACGCTCGCGATCTTTCGCCCTCGATAGCCATTCTTCGTATTGCGCCAGTTTGCGTTGCCATTCTGGATTCGAGGCGCGCCATTCTTTTTCTCTTGCGAGTAACGCACGACGGAGGGTGATGGCCATGATCTCACAGTCTGATCGATCAAAGTTGAAAAATATTGCTGGCTGGGATGAGGAGAGGTGTTACTGTGCGTGCGCGTCCCGAGCATGTGCAGCTTACCAGATCGCCTTGGGCGTGAAGGTCACAGACGAGATGAAGCAAGTTTTCCGTGAACGACGCGCGTTCGGGCTGGGTATTGGCCACCTTGGTCTGTACCCGACTCAGCGATTCATCTTCGAGGCTCGCAATAACCTTGTACAAGGGGGCTGCTGGGTTACTTGGATCGGACTGGGCAACCATGGGTGCGAGGTATGCTTTGAGCGCCGCATCGTATGCAATCACGTCCTTTTGTTGCAAGAGTGTGTCAGAGGGGAAGAATTTCAATGGGTCCAACGTGTCCAACGTCGAGGGTGGTACGTCGCCATGTGCCGCGAGCGCCCGATACAACGTCAACGTATCCGAGGCTTCTAATGCAAGATCAGGAGGGATAGACCTCGGTCCGAAGGCGAGCATCGCAATCGGATGGAGGTACCGCATCCGTCCGGTGGATTTGTGCGCGGAGATTGATTCGAACGTGTTACGCGGTTCTTCGTATATGTTGTAAAAGAACTTGCGGAGATGCGAGTATCGGTGTGGGTGGTGGACAAAGGTGTGCTGGAAACCGCCCGCTTTCTGAACAGCTTCAAGCCATGTGTTGAATTTCTCGGGTGCTCCGACCGTCGCGGACAAGCCACTATGTGGGATCAAATATCATCATCGGCCAAATACGAGGGAATGACAAAAACTGACATGATGGGACAAGGAGCCAGCAAAAGGATTTGCTCCCATACAGACCCGCCTTCTTGCTGACCGATCGTATGTATTTCGTCAAGAATGATACTATAAAAAATCATGAATCAATGCAACAAAACAGCCGAAACCAACCCACTATTTCACTCGGGGAGTCCACACCTTGGCCAAGGGTGGCGAAAGCATCATGATAGCAAGCATCTCCGGGACCGTAACGAGAATCTGGCAATTTTGAGGATCGTGGATACGATAGTCCCTGGTATGAATGGCCCAACAACTCCCTGAATATCGTGACCTGTTTCTATCGAGTCCTTAGACAAGTATAAAGGGGGAACTTACGACCATTCATGTCCTTGCTGAACCGCGCGTATATCTCAGCAGCGACCTGGGAAACGAGCGCCTTCGTGGGGGCAACGTAAACGATAACACCTTCGTCCGACCCTCTCAGGACCTTTTCCATTGCATAATAGGATATGAACGTTTTACCCGCACTAGTCGGGGCTGTGGGTGCATACTTCACTACACCGCAAACGGCTGCCGAATCTGACGATCACGCACCAACAACCAGAAGGGACTTGTTGTCATCAATCGCATCCAGGACTTGTCTTTGCCATGCATCGGGTTTAAATGAGACCCGTGGATCGACTTGGCTGTCCATACTCCGATCCATGTACTCGCCGAAAACGCGCAATTGCCACTCGATTGGATGCTCCTTGATGCGCATGAACGCGTGCAATGGTTCTTGTGTTTTTGACTTGATCAACTTGACAAATTTGAAAGTGAGCCGACGGTCTTCATGTGTCGTTGAAGCGATCGTGAGCGTGTTCGTATACGCGGAGAAGCCGAGGACGTTCAGGACGTCTTGTATGCATTTTCGGATGTCAATTGTCATATAATTGACCTCGAAGATGTCTTTGATCGTACGAAGTGCCGTGACGCTATGTTTGTCGCGGACCGCGCCCGAGTCACGTTCTGGATCCAAGATCCAATGTTGGAATAAGCGATGGAGACGATATAGTGCCAACTCGGTCGCAACAAGCGGCTCATTGGACTTCGGATTACGTCTCAAATCCGAGAGGGACTTTTCCACGGTAGACACCGAGGTCTCTGAATCTAGTTCACGGATGCGCTCTGTTAACCACGTGATCGACTCCGCGAATTGCTTTTGAGCCTTTTGCGCCAGATTTTGCTCCCGAATAACGTCGGCTTTGGATTGTTTCTGTGTGGCTTTGGAAGCAGTGGAACGTGTATAGCTTTGCTTCTGTTGGTGTATACGTCTCAGTCAATGATACTCAGATCCATCGTACAATGTGAATGGAGTGACCTTGGATTGAGGTCGATGTGAGGTCGCACTGACCGGCGGTATCTTGATTTGATGCAGCGCTGCACCCGATGCACCCGTCAAGGTCGCAGCCTGATCATGTAACGTCTTCATAAACCGTTGGTCAGCACGAAGTCTCTTCTTCCGTTGCCACGCCGTCGTGTTCGCAGTCGGCGCCTCCCCTCCGAGGTGCTTCGGCAACAAAGGCCTTTTGTGGTTGTGCCAGTGCCGGGTGTCATTGAAAAGAGCGCCGTCGTCGAAATAACCCGTTCTGGGTACATCAGGTGGAAATTTAGGTGCACTCGTCTTTTCTTCGTCTGCTTCTTCACTACTGTTGTCCCATTCATCGGTGTCGGACCCCTCGTCGCTCTCAACTCCTTCGTCTTCTTCCGTTTCATCGACTCGGCAAGTTCCCGCACCGTCGACGTCAGTGGGACCATAAATAAGCGCGAGTTCGTCGTCAAATATCTTGTTACTGAATGGAAGCAGTCCGATCCTATTTTCTGTGGGTGGGGAGGCAAGCACATGAAACGGAAGGAATTCCGCGGCGAATTGCGAAAATGCTGAAATTGGAACAGAGAATGAAGACAGTTTATCCTCCACGATTTTAGCAATATCGTCCCCGAATATGTCTTGCACCGAGAGCGTGTTGTGCTCTGCCAAGAACCGAACAAGCGCGATGAACATCCTCACATCAATATCGATGGTTGTACCCAATGACGTGATGGCCACCTCCACAGCGCGGAAAACGGTTGGGAGGAAATCCGACGTGAGCTGACGTTTGAATTCAGCTCGCATACGTTCCAATATTCTGGCCCGATCTTGCGCAGAGAGACGAGGAAGTAATACTAGGTGGATGAGGAATGCAAACAACAGAACTTTCTCTCGAGGACCAGAACATCGTGCCAGGGGTGCCATCTCTAGGACAACATCTTCGGTCGCGAGGACCCTCAATGTCGGAAAGACTTCGATTGATGTGAACGACGGGATGAGAGGAACATTCTTCGCCTTTTCTTCGAGAGCACGAGCCGCTATGGAACATGCACCACGAACAGGGGTGGGAATGAAATCGCTTGCTGGACGTGATTTCGATTCGTACACAAAGGAGAGCACCTGGTCAGAGAGATAACTGAGCCTTCACTCGTGATTACCACGCGAGAATACCGACCTTGGAATCACGGAATTCAGAGCCAGTCAAGAGCGCGAGAGCCAACCCGCTCATTAGAAGATCATATAAAAAGACACGGTGGCAAAGGAGGCGTTGAGCGGCGAACGGATCGATCGATTCTTGATCTGTGCCACCATCATTGACCAAGGCGAACATAGGCTAGGTGAGAGTGAACGGGATGCTTCAAGATGAGTAGCCGCTGTCGACTTACTTTTCGCAAAAACTGGTATTCCCTCCATTTTGGATCGGAAAGACCAGTGAAGACGTGCACAGAGACTTTGGGGATCTTCAGCAAGTGATTGAAGAGAAGTTTGCGAGCAAGGGACCTGGATGCTTGCTCGAAGTCACCCACACCGGTCCTCAATGCAAGGTGTCGGGTTTCTGCTAGGGTTCAGGATGAAGTCTATGCAACCACATGGAACTCACCATCCCAGAATACGACGTCAAACACAGCCGAGCGCTTAATAAATTCGTCCAGTGTACGTTCAAGTATATGGAGAGCATGCAGAATCTGGAAGGAAGGATCTGATCCCATAGTCATGCACGAATCCTGTACGAGGTAATGCAGCGTCGATGCTTACCACCTGGTTTCCCTAATGCCAGCAGTGGATCGTTGATAACCAGCTGGATCAGTGAATGCCCTATGAAGAGGGCACATGAATTAGTGAAGCAAACATAGACGCGACAGTACTCTACCATCGATGATGAACGGCTCAATTCCAGCATAGTCACCAAGTAGATCCATCCACCTAGCTCGCCTGCTGGCACTGTGCCATTTAGCATCGATCCACCTCAATGCATCTGGGATCGATAACGTTCTGGTTGCGTCTTTTGTGGTCGTGTCGGGTTCACGACGATGATTGACCTCAAATCCTTCTAGATCCATCGTACGAGTGGCGTTCGATGTGTGGTGAAAAAATCGAGGGCTTGAACCAACTGAGAAGCTGCTTGAGGAAAGTTACTCCTGAAATGAGATGAACTGGCCCGTGCGCATTCGTAATCACTGTAACCGTTGCTGTGCAAGCCTAGGCTTGCGCTTTGGTTGTGGGTCCCCGCGTAACTGGGACCCCCACCTATTCTCAGCCGTCAAGTCTTTCTAAGTAGTATTCATGAAAATTCACTGGAAGATCTCTTACAAGGCCACTTTGGCGACGGAACGGACATTTAGCTGCACCGTTCAAATCACCTAAGCGGCCTGGTAAGACAGCTCCTATGTACACACGAGGGAAAACCGCGGGAAGATTCCATCAACGTCCCGTGTGGCACCCCGGGGTCGGTGAAGCATTTTCCAACTACTAAGTGAATGAAGGAGAGAGGGAAAGAGAGAGAAAGAGAGAAAGACGGTTTCAACCTGACGTGGGTACTCCGGGAAAGTCCGCTTCGTTGTCAGTCATGATTCGGACTTCAGGTCATTGACAATGTACCGCCGCTCCAAACGAGTCTGACATCCACATACATTTATTTCTTTTTCACGGAGACAAGGTCTCGAGATGTAAACGCATCATCTATCCAGACATGCTATCTCATCGACTAACAAGATGAAGCTCTCGCTAATGCAACGTTTCGGGAACACTTCTTGAATCTCAACCTATTATACATCCTCACTTGTTACCACCAACTGAACCAGCCCTTTGCCTGGGGTGGGTCCTCCTTCTTCTTGAGAGCATTGATTCTCTCGTGCAAAGAGACCATTTGGAGGGTGGCCAGCATCATAGCTAGCTGGCCAATTTCACCGTCTTTTTCTAGGCGTTTATTCTCCTTCTCGATACGATCCTTCTCGTTCTGTGTCTTTAGAAGCTCTAGGAGGAGCTCATTCTGCGCCTTCTCGTCCTTTGACAGTATCAGCCGACTTATTTCATCGCGCAGCTTTCCTATCTCCCCTTCAAGACGGCCGATGCGCTCCGTTAATTGGTGGGAGAGCTCAGCACCCGCAGCAGTGTCAGCAAGCGGCTTGCACTCGTCGACAAGTTCGCGCTGGATGCGAAGTGGAGTGCCCTCGTTGTGAATCAAACGACGAAGGATGCCCTGAGCGGACTCCTGTCCGCAATCATGACGAACGAGCCGCGCCCCCTCGTCTAGGACTGGTTTGAAGAAGTCGTTGGACATCGCGAGTTCTTGTTCCCGCATCTCGCCTACCATGGGATCGACGCTAGACCACATAGTAGTGACGATGAGAACATTGCGGAGACTATCATTTCCGCAGAGCTCGCGGAAGAGACGAAAGTTACGCCTCGATGTCCCTCCTATCCTCACGTCGGAAATGCGATACATATAAATGACACCCGCGAGGGTAGTACCTGCTCCGTACCTGTAAGACCATCAATCCATCAGAACAACTTCAATGGTTGGATGCAAGGTACAGACACCTACATTCTAGCGAGGTGCTCGGATATCGATTCAAGGATGTCTGTGTCGCTGCGGAAGGTGTCGTCAAAACCCGGCGTATCAATCAGCGTCACCGTCCGACCATCGAGGGTAAATGGTTGGGACTCTTCCACACTGGTGGTGCAACTCCTCATTCCGCTACTAACGGCCAAGTTTGACCCGCTGACGAGGTTGATAAACTACAGACACTGGCATTCAGGAACATCCACTCAAAGTATCACATCGTAGCCAACGTCGGAGTGGCGTGTACGCACAGTTGATTTTCCACTTCCGGTGGTTCCCATAATCCTGTCAATGCGAACTCTGAGGACAAGTGTCAAACGATGAGCAATGTACGCACGCAATCCGCGCCTCTTGAGCCATGGGGACAATGAACTGACGATAGTACAATGGAGCAGGGAATGAAGAATATGAAGCCTGTTTACCGTGTACTTGTATCTTCCTGAAGGCACACCGCTTCCGTTCAAGTTTGTGTTGATCTGTGCCCGGGCCATAACGGCGCTGTGGCTTGGGGTAACTACAGCAACTGAGAGATTCTGGTTACCTCATGGCATCATACCCAGACCCTCCCATTCGCAGATCACATCAGACAGCAGGCGATCGAAGGGATAACTTTGGAAGGCCTCGCAACTGCCACACCTTGTAAGCATGTAAGATCATACTATGGAAGTCGCATCACTCGCTAAACGCCTATACATCAACGGTTGGGTGGTGCCGTGTCACTGCAAAGCATGCAGCGACCAGCAGCCCTAATGTAGCATGCTATGTTCCCAAAACTTACAGGAAAACCTTCATGGCTCAGGCAAAGCGCCGAGCCTCGAGGTCTTCTCGTGGCCTGCTTCGCCCTCAACCATGGGTATAAGAAGTCGCAAGGCAGTGAGCTGCGGTAATGCTTCAGACCTACGCAGTCGCCATGTCGCTTCTGTATCTTTCACCTGCGATAATGAGCGGTTGGACTCTGCGCCCGCAACAGCACCTTTGTGGAGCTCCGTTGATCAGTCACAATGCGTCGAGGTTCCTGTCACCTACTAGATGTTACCACCATGTACTGGTCAGCGTCGGGGATAAGGTAAACAAGTTGCTGGTCGTCGCACCCAAATCGCACCCTTTCGTTGGTAGGATGAGAAGATACGTAGACCGGCGCACCGTGACCGCACTCCGTCAATCGGTCATGTGAATTGGCCCACAGCATGTGTTCGCGAACTTGAAATCCTTTGGCAGAAGTTTCAGAGGAGCTTTGATGAAAAACGCCTAATCCACCTCGCCTTACAACCCAACACCTCACCATGTTGCTTGTAATAGATGAGCGCTTGAACACCGCAATAAGTAGTGCCTTTATGGAGCACCGTTGATCAATCACAGTGCGTAGAAATTCCTCTCACCTAGTCGCCGCCTTGTAAACATCAGCTTTACGAGAAATGTGAACAAGTTGTTGATCGCCACGCCTACATCGCACCTTTTTCACTCGTAGGAAGGCTTCGAAATGAAATACAGGATCCTACGGAGATGATGGAAGACGTCTCAACCACCTCGCCTTGCAACCCAATACCCTGCGCGCCCGTGGCCAAGGGCAGCAACTATGGCTAGGGATGTGCGCACGTACAAAAGAAGTCCGAGCTCAGTCACTTATCTTGGAACGACAATTTGGACCGTCGATTGGTCCTTTCTTTCCCAGTTCCCAGATTCCTCGCAATATGGGCCTTCAAGAAACAACGTCCCGAATTCTGTATGTGCGTTTTTGACCGTCTTTAGAGACAGTTTATCGACATCACATCCACAGTGTTATCGGAACCACTGGAAGTGGTAAATCAACGGTACGTGCTTCCCTTGATGCATGGAATTCAATGCTCTTGTCGATCCGCTTTGCTGAACACTGGAATCTACAGTTCATCAACCTCGTCAGCGGGTCGACTCTGTCTGTCAGTGACGGCTTAAAGAGTTGCACATCCGAGGTGCTGGAGTCGAGACCGTTTTCCCTCGACGACCAGAGTATGATCATGATTGACACTCCTGGCTTCGATGACACGACACGCGTCGATACAGATATCATTTCAACCATTTCGACGTACCTCGCCAACATGTAGGTTTGTCCATTCCGCACCTCCTTTATCCCGGCGCTGACCGACCCAACTCTTAGGTATAAAGAGGGTGTTAAACTCTCCGGCGTCATTTACATGCACCGCATCTCCGACGTGAGGATGGGTGGCACGTCCCTGCTTAGTTTCCGTATCTTCCGCGAGTTATGTGGGGACGAAAGCCTTCGCAATGCTCTCATCGTGACCACCATGTGGTCCCTCGTCGACCCCAAGCTAGGAGAGAGTCGTGAACAAGAACTTGCGATGTCAGATGACTTGTTCAAGCCCGCTTTAGACCATGGTGCTCAGCTTGTTCGCCATGATGGCACAATGGAGTCTGCTCAGAACATCCTCCATCGCCTAATTATCAACAAAAGTACGACGCTTCGCATCCAGCGAGAGCTCGTGGACGAGGGGAAGGTGCTTTCCGACACTTCTGCTGGGACCCAGCTAGTCTGTCATTTCGCAGAGCAGGCTGGACGCCTCGAGGCACGAAGCAGAAAGCTGCACAAACAGATGAATGACCCGTTGCTCGGACAAGACGAGGAAGGTCTGACTATGCTCCAATTAGAACTGGACGAGATGCAGAGGGGGGGGAGGCGTATTGAAGATGAGATCGAGCGTTTGCGAAAAATGACGTCCTCAGCCATCGATACACATGACGATTGGGTGCCGATTGAATCGGTCGAACATCCTCTCGGTAATCTACAAGTCGAGCTCCCTACGAAGGAACAGGTTAGGACGGCATTCCAAGAGCAGTTTAGCAGACTGCAGGAGCGCCTACTACAGAACGAGGCGAGCAGACAACTTGAAGACGAACGGAAAAGGCATGAATATGCCACGCGAGCTGCGGAAGAGGCGCTGGAGATGCGAAAGAGGAATGACGCCATGGTTGAAAGGCAAAGCGAGGTCATGCACATGCTTCAAGAAGAAGAGAGACACCAAGAGCGTTCTGAAGTACCATACCTGATCCTTTGCGGGGCCGTGATTTTCAAGGTATTCGAATTCATTGCTTACACGGTCTTTTAGCAAAACTGTTAGGAAACTACATGTTGTCTCTCTCTCTCTCGGCTTGATGGAAAGGGTTGGTTAAAATTCTCTTCGACGAGTCTTCGTTGTGTACTTGTAGTTCATAGATCAGTACTCAGTACCGGCCCGGACAAACCTTTGTTCGCAACAGCTCGAGTTGCTCAACAACATCTAGCTCAACCTTCAAGTTTTTTCGTCCAAAAATGAACTTACCTCCTTGAGCCGATTATTGTAAGCGAGTTCGGACCGAGAACGGCAGCCTGTTCATCTCGGACAACGCAATGCGCTGACCGCCGGTTGTCAATCTAGCAACCGAGCTCCGGACATGTGGGCCGGGGTTTCGAGGGAGCTATTATGTGGGTATCTTATCCACGCGCGTACGACGTATCACCGAGTTCGATACCTATGGACGGAGATGAGGCCCGGATTGCCGAAGGCTTGTCAAAACGTCATGACAAAGCCGCTGGCAGTACACCGAGATAGCCGCGTTCGTTTGGTGTATAAGTTAAAAAAACAAGGCGCGTTGTGCGCCATCTTTGGATGGGTGTGGAAGCAGGAAGACAGTCGTTGCAGTAAGCTCTATATTTGGGTAGTCCAAAAGTTCCGTGACCGTTGAAAGGCTAGGAAAGAAATAATCAAACATTGTTATCGATACTTGATGCTCAACGCTGTTTTCGGTGCCAAGCCCAGATGCACCAGCCAGCGCGCAGGCGAGAAGGGGTTCCAGTAACGAGTGCTGTGAATGACATCAGACAAGAACGAGACTAGAATACGCTTGCCATTCGGCATCACGTCTATCGCATTGCCCCCGTCGCTCGAATTTTCTGATGACAGAGCGCTTGGTCCACGCGATCGGACAAAGTGACAATGAAATCCAGATCCCGTAGCATCGAATATGTCGCCCAAATGGAGAATGATACGGGGAACTTTAAGGACAACAACTGTAGACATGGCTACTGAGATTCCAGATAATGTCACCGTCGACGGACTGTGAATCTGGACAATTTAGAGCATCATTTTCGAGGAAGAATAGAAGTGAGCATTCATTTATATCCCAGATGACGTCCAAATGAACGAATGCAGTGTTGAGGAATCACGGTGAACCATGAGATCTACGTCGCGCGATATCCTTGAGCGGAACAATGTCGGAAGTATTGCTAAAGGCTGTCGCAAGTGCCGAGTTCAGTGATGGTTCATGAGAGAAGCCGCTCAGCGCAGACCAGTGACCTGATCCCGAGCCTAAGGCATGATTCGGTTACTTCTAATAGGCTACCCTCTCCCCTGCTTTTTGACGTTTTGACAAGCACCGGACGAGCGGCCCGGGCACGAAAAAGTCCAAGGGCCCGCCGTCGCTGGAAATTGAATGCTCTGAAAATTACACGGCGTGTTGAGGTGAGCTAGGATGTCAGCACGTGTCCTAGTACTTACTTTGGTCTATCAAAAATCCAAGAGTAGGAAAGCAGGAGTTGACTTTGAAGAGGTGGCTTACATCAGCTGACCCTGGGAAGTCGGCCCGATGCACCGGAGCGAGACCGCCAGTTATTTAATCTGCCAGTCGCACATCATTCAGCACCCTCCTGAGTCTCTATCAGTGCAACTCTACTTTATCGGCTTTCAGCTCGCACATGGTGCGAACACACGGACCGAAACTCAACGAGTTCACCCTACCCCCTACAAAAAAAAATGCACCGGCAAAGTACTAGGTCGCGTCGCGTCGTCCAACGTTGAGAATCTCGAAACCACGGCCCGCCGCTGCTAGTCTTAAGGCACTCAGCGGGGAGTATAAACAGATCTGGACGCCGGAGGATCCTCTGAAACCCCCTCCCACAATTAATGGCACCTGGTCATTGATTCGGTCCGTCCGGTCCGTAGACATCTGATCTCAGAAAAGGCCGGCAAGAGACGGACTCGGAGTCCCGCGCACTCTTTCGAGCATTCCTCAATCATGTCCTCTCACCTTATTAAGCTGAACAACGGAGAGTCCATCCCAGCCATTGGTCTCGGTGAGCACGGCTAGCAGACGAAGAAAATCGTGTATTGAGTGCTTGAAAATCTTAGGAACCTGGCAATCCAAACCAAATGAGGTTGCACACGCTGTTGAAGCTGCACTCAGAGCCGGGTATCGACACCTTGACTGTGCTTGGTAGGTCACACATGGTTTCCTGGATCTTTTACTGAACTGGTGAATCCCGATGTCACAGGGCGTATGGAAACGAGAAAGAAGTCGGCCAAGGTCTGAAAGCCTCTGGAGTCCCCAGAGAAGAAGTCTACGTATGTAACAAATCCAAACTCGCTTATGCAGGCTCTGGATTTTGCTAACGTTACACTGTAGATCACCAGTAAACTGTGGGGCACGTACCATAGACGGGTTGAGGAGTGCCTCGATCAGACACTCGCCAATCTCGGGACGGATTACCTTGACCGTGCGCCCGTCCCTGTTTATGTTGCCGTTGGTGTAGTGACTCTTTGCCGCCTCAAGTGTACCTCGTCCACTGGCCGGTGGCAATGAATCCAAATGGGAACCATCCCGTCTTCCCGACGCGCCAAAATGGGAATCGTGATGTCGATGAGTCAAGGGACCTGAAAGACACTTGGAAGGATATGGAAGCGTTGGTCAAGAAAGGTGAGTTGCTGGGTCTGAGCTATCATGGTAAAATATGTGGAACCTCGGCTGAAAAACATCACAGGCAGAGTGAAGTCCATCGGTGCATCAAATTTCTCGCAGATGATGCTCGAGAAAATTCTTCCAATCGCAGAAATCATCCCGGCTGTCGATCAGGTTTGTTATCGATGCCCGTGATCTCGGCAAACTCAATTGTTTGATCACTGGCAGCTGGAGCTTCACCTGTACAATCCTCAACTCAAGCTTTTGGACTACTTGAAATCCAAGACGATTGTCCCGCAGGCATACTCGCCTCTCGGCTCAACAAACTCACCCCTGTTCGCTGATGAAGTAGCCACACAGATTGCGAACAAATATGGATTGAAAACATCTGATGTCCTATTAGGTTATCTCCGTAGGCTTCATCTATTCGTTCGCACGATTGTCATGATTACTGATGGCATGGATATCATACTTAACTTAGTCGCAAAGGACGTTGTCGTGCTCCCAAAGTCGGTCACCCCGGCCCGCATTGAAGCAAACTTCAAGGGTGCTCTGGCCGCATACAACAAATTAGCACCCGATGACGTGGACGAGCTCGACGGTGTTGCAGCCGGCGGAAAGCAGAAACGGCTGATCATGCCCGCTTGGGGTGAGTAATGCCTCCGTCGAAAACACGCGTCAAGCTAAAGTTTGACCAGGCGTGGACCTTGGCTTTGACAACTGGCCAATCCCTAACGTCAACTAACGTCAACAAGTGAGGCGGTGACTGACTTAGCTGTAAACTCGGTGGTACTGATACTCAACAAGAGCTATGACACACCTGTAGTTGCCATATATTGCAGTTGCGAACCACAGCGAAGATACCAGACAAGTGTACCCTGACAATCATTTTCGGTTTCTCATCTGGGGTTGGTTTCATGTCCACATGACACTGGCGGGTATTTCATGACGTGTGGCAGAGACACTGTATTAGTATGCCGCCACTGAGCCCAAGGTGAGGATAGGAGCACATGGACACGCCCTCCGGGACTACACTCGTCGCGCCCGACTACCCCCGAGCTCGAGGTAGTACCTCAGATGGTCGCAATTACCATGCTTACGAGGTGAGTGCCATGTCATTCTGTCAAAACTTCAAACGACCCCACACGACAATCGGAGTTTCAATATGAGAAACTCTCGGGGCGGCTCGTCTCGTCCCGCCAGTACCGCAGCCGTCCGCCCAAGCCTCCAGCTGCTGCCTTACGATCTCATCTAACACCGTTTTCGCTGATTCAGTGAGACCAATGAGCTCAACCACGCGCTTACCAGTTGCATATTCAAAGTCCACCTGAAAGCCGAATAAATCCGGATCGCTACAACGTTCTGCCATGCCCCGACTATAACTTCCTTGAAGCTGCGCGAGCGGCTCAGAGTTCTCAAATGAACTGTCATGTAGTCGTCAAGCGATAACGTTACACATCTATGTGCTCCTCGGATGAGAACGCTTAAAAGTCTGCTCCGTCGTTACCAACGCAATCTTTAATAGGTACTCCAGATGGTGTTCCCTCCAGCTGACAGTGAGTACCATGTTTTATCCGAAAAAAAGCTGGTTGTTCACACGAATGACGGGCTTCCCGTGGGCGCAACCGTGTAGCTCGGACTCGGGAGGAGACAGCAAATGGCATTAACGACGGTCATGTATTAATTGCCACGTTATCCTGCTTGCACCACTCAATGAGCCGTTGTTGTCGCACTCACAAACCCCGCTGAACCTGATACCAAGCGAGATCGAGGCCATCGTTGCCTTTTTTGGACCAGGCAGACGCAAGACTGGCCTCAATTGAGGTCAGCCACATGACACGAGACACCCGCCCGCAATTATCATGATCACTGAGATTCGCGATACGCCTATCAGATCTTGGAGTTAGAAGGCCCGCCTGTGGCCAGTGAGAACGTAGCTGCGTCGAGTCCCGAAAACGGCGATTACACGCATTACACGTCGTCACCGCTGACAAAACGTACCGCCCAAACGAGCAAACTGATCTGAAGCTCCGCAACCCGATGTAGTCTTGGATATCAGATTCGGGCTTGCAGTGTACGCTCCAGCGGCTTTGGCTGTTCTTGTCCAGGGTATAAAACACATTCAGTGAGTGCTTCATTTGCCATACAATCTCTTCCCTTCTATCAATAGTCCCTTGCCAATCTTCGATACAATCAGTTCACCATGCCAGCTTTGAACCACTTAGGGAATGTCCTCGATGAGGTCTCCGATGCCGTTGATGATGGTGGGTCGAGGTTGTCATCATTAGTTTCGTCACTTACCTCCATTGGCAATCCCTTATCCACTTGTCAGTCAACGTCCTCAAAGGCAAGCTTTGGAACGAAGAGTCAGAGCCCGTCGCAACAAAGGACAAGAACTCGTTTAGACAGTATGACAGTGCTTGTGAGCGCGTCAAGGCCTTTTACAAAGAGCAACATGGTGGGTACTACTCTTCCACGAGGCGATCATGATCTGAATATCAATGTAGAGAAGCAGACGGTTGCATTCAACATCAAAGCACGTGTTGATTTCAAGAGCCGCAAGCGTGCCCGCATGGGTATCTGGCAAGCTATGGAGATGCTCAATACTCTTGTAGATGATTCCGATCCTGATGTGAGTGCATCTTCGAAGGCTTCATGATCCACGCTTACATGCATCACAGACCAGTTTATCTCAAATAGATCATCTTCTTCAAACAGCAGAGGCGATCCGACGTGATGGCAAACCCGAGTGGATGCAGGTCACTGGCCTTATCCATGACCTCGGCAAGCTTCTGTACTTCTTTGATAGTGAGGGCCAATGGGATGTCGTTGGGGTGAGTTGGTTCGACTGAGACGGAAGTTCTCAGCACTGATCGTATCTTCCCAGGACACTTTCGTAGTCGGCTGTGCTTTCTCAGACAAGAACATCTACCCAGAGACATTCGCAGGGAATCCAGACAGCTACGATGCAGTCTATTCTACTAAATGTGGTATCTACGAGGCACGCTGTGGGCTCGACAACGTGATGTTGTCATGGGGACACGATGAGGTAGGTTATCGATGGTTGCGCGACGACACTATCTGACGCCTTTGGATATCAGTATATCTATAACGTTGTCAAAGATCAGTGCACTCTTCCCGAGGAAGCCTTGGCAATGATCCGATATCACAGTTTCTACCCGTACGCTGCTATAAACAGTAATCTTTCCATCCCCTAACTGACCAGCGCATTCCGGCAGTTGGCATCGCGAAGGTGCCTACACGCACCTGACAAATGCCAAAGATGTCAAGGCACTCGAGGCCGTGCGGGCGTTCAATCCATACGATCTCTACTCCAAATGCGACGAGCCCGTTAACGCCGAAAAGTTACGCCCATACTACGAGAACTTGATTGCCAAGTTTTTTCCTCCTGAATTGGACTGGTAGACTCTCTTCCCTTGGACGTGTATTTAATGATATAGAAGTTTCATATTGGCTAATTACAGCATAGTCTATGGTATTCTACTTACAGCTCTCGATAGGACTATCTCTCCGTTCTTGTCTTGCGCTTGCACTTATCATTCATCTCGTTATGTGTATGCAGATGCTCGGTAGATTTATGTATACATACACAGACGCTAAATCGCTAATGTAATTTTTCTTTTCCATGATTCTGGAGCGATAAGATAGGGTCATGGAGCCCGAAGGCAGTGACTCCACAAAACGTTTCACGGGTGACGGTGAGACCTCAGGCTAAGCGAGAGCTCCACACACACATATATTTGTTTCCTTCCCGACCCTTGACTCAAAGAACGGCTAAGCGAGGCGTTGCAACGGCCTTGGACTTGTCAACGTTTCAACGATGTCGGATGGCCTGCAGACGCAACCTTTTTACTTTGACAAGAAATTTATCGTGCTGAGCGATTGGTACGATCTCGAGTCCTCGCGTGCGCTCGAACGCTAAGGCGACTCGAAAACTTTCAGGGATGGCACGATCACGACGTGCGACTCCAATGATTGTACGCTACCCTTTCCCCACTCCCCCCCCCTTCCTCCTCCTCCTCGGAGGTCGAACTACGCGCTGAGAAAGAAAACAAAAAATGATTCTTTGCAGACGTCACGGACAACTATGGGATGGGAGCGCGTCAACGGATCGCGCTCAACATGGAGATTCTCGAGTTTGACAAGAGCGGAAAGACGAGGGGTAAATCGTTCAAGTACGTTCTCTCTCTCACCCGCCTGGATTCGCCAAACACAATGGTGTGTGTTCTGAGTTGGGTTGGACGGAATTCCACCCGCCGGCCTGAGATGGGATCCACCCACGTCCGCGGATCTGCCAGGTCCCTGCCACTGGCACACACTATCGACTCGTTGCTCTCACACTTCTTCGTCACGCTTACGGGTCGTGGTAAATCTCGACTCTAGGGATGCATTCAATCTCATGTTGGGGAGCGTATCCGACAATGGACATTCGCTAGAGGCTTGCAAGACGTATCTCACGACGCCTACCGGTGTGTACACTTGACGGCGTCGCGCGTCGGGGTTTTCGGTTCTTTGCGACTCTACAACTGATTCATCCATCCATCCGTGTGTTGTGTTTCACCATCGGACGATCCCAGGGGCAGATGGGCGCCGACCTGTGGACTTTACGGACGGGTTTATCGATTTCAAGAAATTTTGTGATGAGAGCGATATCCCCTTTACCATCGTGTCCAGGTATGGTTTCATGTTCATCGTTTCCCTCTCTCCCTCTCTCTTTCCCACACGGGGCCCGTCGACCGGGATTTTCCAAACGACGCGTGTGCTGATCCGATGCCATGTTTTTTAACAGTGGCATGGACGAACTCATCCGCGCGGTCCTGACGGAGCTTGCCAAGGGTTCCGACGAGGACGCCGTCAAAGATATCCCCATCGTTTCAAACGGCGTCCGACGCGACGCAACGGGCAAATGGTTCGTCACATGGCGTCATCCAGAAAGGTACGCTCCTTTTTTTTTTTTTTTTTTTCCATGGCCGCGCCCTCTGCTTTTGGGCAAACGCTGCCTCATTTGATCCAGCGATACGAGCGTACCGGAACCCATGCTGAAACTATTTCGCGTAGTGATTATGGCCACGACAAATCGCGCGCGATCTTGCCTTATCGGGAGTATAGACGAGCCCACGACGGTCGAGGCCCGACCGTATTCTTCTTTGGAGATGGCGTCTCGGGTGCGTCTCATCTCCCATTCCCTCATTTTCGCCCCCATTCCCCACTCACTTTCCTCCCATCCTATCCCCGCTTTGCATTGTCCTCTCAGACTTGTCCGCGGCACAACACGCCGACGTTCTCTTTGTCAAAGTGACCGGGATAGACGAAAAAGACAATTTGAAGAAACACTGCGACAAGGCTGGGATCCCGTACATCCCGTTCCTGGACTTCAACGTCGCCAAGGCGATCGTTGGACAGATCGTTCGGGGGGAAAAGACCAAGGACGATTTCTTGGTCAAGTCGGTCTCGGCCACGACGCTAGATTGAGAGAGCCCGAGATCGAGGCGCGTCGGGATAGATCTCTGGTGCGCCGTGATGGGTTCGTGATTTGGGTATGGGGTGTCGTGTTATTGAATGTCGATGCGTGTGTGTTGAGGGTAGATCTCAGATGTAACGGAGGCAGTTGTGGTGGACGGAACTGCGGCGTTGCCTCATCAGCTGTGTGTAGATCCATCTTAGAATAGAACGTCGATGTTTACTCGACGCAACGTTCATTTCACGCATACATTATTGTACACCGAGACCTTGAAGGAGTGCAAGAATCAGCAACTTACAGTAATATTATTCGACCGTAATCCGGATCTATCACCAAAACACGCCATGTATCATACTCAAGTGTGAACATATTGTAAATCGATATACGCTAGAAAAAAAAAAAAAAAAAAAAAAGAATCGCATGTAGGGTATGGTATGGCAAGATCACTACGCACCGAGCATCGACGTCATGGCTTCTCCAAGACAATAACGAAAAACGCGCTCCCCAAGAAACGAAAACGAGAACCCCCAAACCTTTTACCGAGCTTTGCGACGACGCTTTTTATCGCCCGCTGCCATGGCAGGTGGTACCAGCGCTCGCAGTCCTCCCGCCCGTGGCAACGGCATCGCTGGTACCGGCATTGCCGCCTCACGCGCCTGTGCTTGTAGATGATCAAATCCAACTCGCTGCAGAGCGCCAAGCGCTGGGTGTGCAAACTGATGCGCCTGACCTGCTCCGAACATGAATGGATTGTTCCCGACGCCGACACCCAGACCCATGGGAGGCGCTCCCATGCCTGCAGCCGCACCCACACCGGCACCTATCCCCCCCATACGAGGACCGACTCCTGGACCACCCATCCCCATCCCCACGCCCCGCCCCATCATATAAGCTGGCAAAGGCATACCACCATTGGGCCCAATCGCGGCCTGATGCGGCGCAGCCCCACGACGTTCCTGCGCCACCGGGATATCTACCTTGAGATTGGTCTCGTCCACGTCTGGACGGGACTTGCGGATTTCGGCGAGGGCGCGTTTCGCAGCTTCAGATACCTAGCAGGTTGCGTGCGTGAGCGATGCGATGCAATGGGGGTGGGGAATTTCATTCAGGGCGACTTACCTCTTGTGCGTGACGTTGCTCGATTGGATCCCAAAGGTTGCATTTCGACTTGTCCGTCTTGCCAGAATAGGGAGGAGGCTAATGAGTGGGTGATCGTCAGTCGAATCACGACCATGTAGGGAGGACTCGCTGGCTCTCCGAGGTAGCCCTGCAACACACGGAGAGAAATCGCCACCTACATTTGAAAAATGCTCATATCCATTACTGATAATCTTCCGACAAATGTAACACGATACGGTATGACAACTTGGACAAGTCATCTTGTTGCACTGTCGCATCACCAAGTGTAAGTCCACACGGGTTGGATAATTAAATGAATCAACCCATCAACACTTACACCCATTTCCTTGATGAATGCTGAGAACTAATAGGTTAGGATGGCACATCGATAGAAGAGGTAGCATACATTTCTGGCATTTTGGACAACTGCGCATAAGGGCCTGGGCTGTTGGGGAACGTCGGAATACGGCAGGTCAAGGTTGGACAAAGCTTACTCATAGCCTCTTCGATGACGTGTTTCGCATCTAGGTGTTTGTCTTCTTCTACTTCTGCATTCAACGTAAGGGCACACGCCTGGATAGCATAGAGAAAGCCCAAACTGACCTTGGCAGGTCTTTGGAAGATGATCCTACACGGGAGCCAATCCCAGGTCAGCTTCGACGACTTGACATGGGATACAAACTGCTGAACGAAGAAGAAACAGACGTACCGGCTTCTTACACAATCTACACGTGATCGCGCTACATCCAGGGTTTTCGCATCTAAAGAGTTTCTCCATCTCGTTCTCGATGACACACTTGTACTCGCAGAATGGACACTCTTCGAGGTTTTCCAAGCCAGCTGCCTCAATTTCTTTGTGCTGCTTGACTCGATAATACAACTCGAGGAGTTTGGAAGACAGGAATCGACAGAGTTCGGATTCAGGGAAAGGGAGCTTACAACCTGACTGGTCCATGCAGACGATATTTGGATTGTGCTCGCCGAGCAGGTTAGAAGCATACGATGTCATACAAGATTTGCAGAATAGATGAGCTTCGGGGCACTGAATCATTTGGTCCTGTTGCAAAATCAGCTGTAGTTCGTGGAATCGAGCAATGAACCACAAACAAAAGGATACCCAGAGAAACAGCATCCACACTCGATAGCTTCGCCATTGTCTTCGTATTCTTTATCGTTGACGGATGCAGCTAGGGCTGCGTCTTTCTCAGTGGCTAATTCAGCTACTCTGAGCAACACCCATTCTCGTTCCTTGTCGAATTCTGGATCTTCTCTTGTTTTCCCTTTACCGACAACGGAGTTGATCGACTTTAACTTGAAAGGAATAGGCTCTTTCTTGAGCTCCTCGGCAAGAAGCAAATAAGTAGGTGCATAAAACCGATTGTCGAGTAGTCGTGAGCGTATATGCGGTTTGGGGATTCGCGGAAAGTCCACCATAAGTTGTTCCTAAAAGACGCTAGTTTCAGTAAGAAAACCCCTGTGTCGCGATGACTCGAAATTCCTCACCAGGGAACGCTCAAAATAGTTTGGGCCACAGTTGTACACCCGCTTTTTACTGACATAATCCTCCTTTGGCCCAGGGGAGCTTCTGGTGTCGGGAACTCCGTCTGGTTCAATCAGCTTATGTTTACCCTTTTGGTCTATTTTTGGATAGGACGGATCTTCGAAAAGGGCGTGCAACACGAACTCGACGACGTTGCCTGGCTGGGATTGCATGACTTGTTCGATGAGCGCATGCGCGTGGATAGGCTGAACATCCGGGACGATTTCTAGCACACGAACGATATATTCGTCGATGGGATCGACCAGGGGGGTTGCTTGGGGAGCAGCTGGCTCGGGCCGAGGAAAGTGTGGATGCGCTGGTACAGCGTCGGGGACATCCTGAGCGACAGGGACAGGCGGTAGGCGAATCGCGTGTTCCTCATCGTCACTGCCCGGCAAGAACAACGGCCCACTACCTTCCTGTGGCTCTCGACGCAGTACATGTTGTGAAGATCCGGGTGCCGCAGCCGGTGCGTCTGCGAGTATCTCGGGACGCGGTTTTCCAAAGGTGAGCGCTGCGCTCGACGTCTTGGCCGCCGTCGGGTGTGATGGTCCCGGCTGGGCACGATTCTTTGGGGGAACAGGGAGGTCATTGTCCGAGTCGGTGAGCTCGATGACCTCTAGGATGGAGGGCTCGGGTGCTGCCAAACGGGGTCGTTTTCTGGATGGGCCAGGCTGCCGACTGGCGCTACGAGTGCGCCTGGTCATTGAGGAGCTCGATGGCTCTGGGGAAGAGGGAATGTCAACCACTTGCATTGTGCCCCCGTCATTCAGGAGGGGGCGGAGATACTATTTGCTATTTTTTAAAATATTTATTACGTAAATACGTGGTTGGACCCGCAGCCTTCCTCGTTAGTCCTCGACCCACACGACCCGACTCGACTTGCAGCTATGCCCTACTCCCGCTCGGATTACGACCCCCGCAGAGTCTGCCTGAGTCCTTTCCCTGAGTTCAGCTTTGGAAGGTACAGGCGAACAATTGGCATTTATCTCGCTGGTGCTCTAGTAGGTCCTATCTTGGCTTCCGTGCTGTACCGGCTTGCTTACATTTTGATAGTTTGCACTCGCCAACTGGACATTCCTCGATGCCGCCATCCTCTCTGCACACGCTCATTCACCCTACGACGAACCCCAGATCCCACCTCCAGTTCATGTCGAATTCGTAGACTGGGTTCCAGGAATATGCTCCCTTCTTGGCATGCTCATCATCAACCTCATCGACAAGGATAGGCTCAGAGGTGATGACTATGGCTCTCCGGATGCCGTCTGGCGAGCAAGGCTGTTCTTGTTTGTCGGCTTTGCCCTCATGGCTGGTGGATTGGCGGGCAGCGTGGTGCGTCAATCAATCTTGGTCTCGTATGTGTGGATTCCCGACTGATTTTCTTCCCTGTCCCCAGTCTCTCCTTGTCCTCAAATATATCCTTGGCGACTACCCCGAGCCATATACCTACTATGGCTACGCCAACGTGTCCCAAAACGTCGCTCTCATGCTTTCTGCTGTCGTCCTGTGGATCGCACAGAGTGCACAGGGCGAATATGATTACAATCTGACGTTGTAGATTCCTGGGGTGTTGTGCCGTAGTTCAGATGTAGGGTGCGCGATATAGCTGTATCGGACTGACTCTGTCCTGTTAATGCCATTTGCCATTTGTATCCCACCCGAGCGATAGCCAAGCGACTCGAGCTCCCAAACGGCAAAAGTGCTTCCATGTCCGCTTGATGCCCTTGCAATCACACCAACCGATTATAATTGTTGATGGATGCCTGTGAAACGAAAGGGTGATTTATCTCTTACCACATCGCGGCGCCTTTTGTGTTGGGGAGAATGGATTTCTGGATAGGCTATCCAGGTCATTGTGTGCCACGGGGCCCGATGCCCACATCCTGTACACCCATCACCGCGACATTTCCGCCGACGTCCCATGATGGTTAACTTGCTGACAACTCGGATCCCGGTGATGCTGACTACAAAGTAGCTTGGGAGCGCGAACCCGCGCGTACCGTCTTAAAGCCAAGGGCCAAGCATAAATAAGTTACCGCTTGCCGCCGAAGAGTTTGGATTGACCCCAGCCACGACGTTTAATTCCCGCAAGCTTGGGGGGCGTGTGCCAAGTGCGGTGCTTGGTCACCTTTGTGCTCATGGCCGCGTCGCCAAGGTTAGACTGTGGCCAGGCTCCTTCGGAGGATGTGTCTAGACGGTCGTAAATTGAGGCTTACAGATGGCACACATGAGGGTGGAGAGGACCAAGGCTCTTCATCGTCATGTGTCATGCTCGCGTCCCCCCCTGCGTTATCATGCATTTAATACATGGATTTACATCAAGACAAGTGTAAACGAGAACGAGACCAAGGGAGAGAGATACCCTCCGGTCGCAGTGGATGGGAATTATTTACTGTAAATAGATGAGACGTGTGACTATTAAAAGGTAACGTAAGATATTGCTTATCTCGTTTTTTATCTTTTTTTTTTATTTTTATTTTTCGTTTCTTGAGTATGACATCATGATCATTCTTTCGGAAGGTGTTCAGAGACGCAACAGTCATTTGAAGCTGGAGGGAGGAGCGCAAGATGGAGACGTCCTCTAAGCATACCCAAAAGTCGAATTAAACACAGCTTCTTGCTCCACTAGCGATCGTCGAGATAATATTGTTGCCGTCCTAGACGGAAAAACATCCACAAGCTTTCGCAAACCCAAATGGATCGTGCCATGCTCATCCGCCGATAATCGAGTCTCAAACGTCCAAGAAAGCGTTACGAGTCCACTGGCAGAAATCACATGGACAAATATATTTGAGACGCACGACAAGAAATTTTGGACTGGTACAATCGTTCGAGAACGAAGAAAAGACATACAAGAGCTTGGGCGTGAAGTGAAGCACGTCAGTAACGACCTCGACAAACGATCCACGGTGCCGATCCAGTCGTCTCGCTACACGACGCACTAGTCACAAGGGCAGCCCTGGTAGGTTCCAGCAGTGCATGTCCCTTGGACGCCATCGCAGCCGTTCGCCGAGCAACTACCAATGTAGTTATCCCCGCTGCCACACTTGTCGCAGGGGCAGCCGTTGTACGTGCCCGCGGTGCACGTACCGATGGTGTCGCTCGGTTTCGCAAACACGCCGCTACAACCTGTGATCGTACACGCATGTTAGCCGCTGGGTCGTTTCGGGTGCCGACGACGTGGGTTTACCATTCTGGAAGCAGTTTCCGATATAGTTTTGGCAGTTGTTTCCGCTCTGGCGTTCGAGGAGACTACCGACCTGAGAGAGCTACGGTCAGTGATCGTTCTTTTGATTGTCAAGGGAATGAAGCAACATACAACGCGTCTGTTTAAACCAGGCGTCGCGGACGCCAGGGCTGCGGTGGCAGCAAGGATGACGAAGCTCTTGATGAGGTTCATGGTGATATGAGTAGGTAGATTTGTGGGATGAGCTGAAACTTGAAAGCTGAGATAGATGGTGAAGTTGTTGAGCAGCTAGAGCTCTGCCAACGAGGTTTATATATCTATCCTCGATCCCCTTTTGGTCATCCAGAGTTTAGCAGCATGCTATAAAAACATAGCGGCGACTGCGATGCCTGACCACCATCAATAACATTGCTTCGCATGTGGTTACTTCGGCTCGCATGACGACGATTCATTTTCACTGTCCTCTGTTTGTATCACATCAAGTGTTCGCCGTTGGATCACACTGCAATGAACGCGTTAAAAATATGCTCACTATTAATAAATTCATCAAAAAAATAAGGGACTTGACCAAGTTGGACTGTACAGATGTCGTCAGGCGTAGTAATGAAAAGAGGGTACCAGAGATGTAATGATGGACTGTGCATAGCTAATATTAGCATATGCGTCGAGGCCACTCACTCCGAGTCTGTTCTCCTCAGCGGCATTCAAGGGCGAGATCTGGAATGGTGACCGAGCAACGTTAAGCGACACTGGTCATCTCGAAGCTCAAGCCGCAGCAACCCCAGTGGTGCAGATCTGTGGAGACATGTGTAAACGATATTCACTCGTCTTACATAGTAACGGCAGTAATTTCGTTCGAAATGCTGTTCAAAGAACTAGTTAATCTCTTGTGCGCAGCAAGCGCACTTATCGTGGGTAAGACACAATAATCGTCGACTAGAACAAAGTTTCGCCTATACCGAAAGGCTCTTTGATGTCAACTGCTAGCCACGGGGTTTGGGACGTGAATTCGTTGGATCACTCCAATGGAGGGTTGAACGACCCAGTACTCCGCAAGTCGCGTTCAGCATTCTCGGACGAACTTTGGGTGACGTCTCACCTCGGAAGAGGGTTGACGCGGACGAATACGTTTGTAGTACGTCAAGCTTGTTCACGTTGCTACAATTGCCAACCGCGGCGTCGATGGTAGAACTGTTCACCGTCATGAATCTGTTAGGATGGCACAAGAGCGACGGTGACAGCTTCACCAAGATCAGAAGGCGCACCTGGCTGTTCAAAATCAATTTTTTGGCCCATCGCTTGAAATAGAATGGCCACCTTACGATGAGAGATCCGGCTTAGCGCAGAATATTGCCTAGTTTACTAGGAGACACAGACCCGAGGGTAATAGAATGGAGGACAACCATCGTCGAAGGGTAACTAGTTCATGTCGCGGAGTCGGCTGCCTAATCAGAACGAGCGGAGTGATCGAGGTGGTCTTTGGGTGGTGGGAATCTGAACCGAGCCATGACATCACTGGTAAGTACATAGTATGTGAATACATAGCTAAGATTTCATTTTTGTAATGGTATATAATATTATGTAACATCATGTAAGCCACATTATGGCCATTTCTCTCCTCAACATCGTTTCATCTCCACCTCCACCCTCCTCCCGCCGCATCCGAGCCTCGTCCTCGGTCGTCCGGTACCCCGATCCAAAGGTGATTCTCCCCTCTGTCTCATCTCCTACTTGGGACGCCACCTCTCCCTCACATAGTTATACCATCCCGCCGATGTCGTTCCCATGACTTGCAAGGTGAACACATCGACTATTCCCTGTTTGACGTATTTCCCAACCGATCGAATATGATATCTTGATTGCATGTGCGCCGAGGACACCTGCCAACGTGAACGAGTACACTCCTGGACATGTCGGCGCGGAGAATCTGCAACGCGAGTACCCACGCCAGGTCTTTACGTCGACCCGTAAACTCTCGCTGGGGATGTATCATCGTCGCTATGATGCCAGCCGGCTTCCTTTTCCAAGTAAGCAAGCTACTCAATCGTTACCAATTGGT